>VZZY01012823.1:362794-394230 GCA_013400335.1 Eurystomus gularis
GCCCACCCCATCCCACTGGAGGGGTGAATGTTGGGATCCTTGCTCAGCAGTAGCCACAACACAGGTATGTTATCAGTACCCTTCTAGCTCCCAGCACAAAACACTGCTGCTATGTGGAAAACCAGCTCAGCCAGACCCACTACAGTATTGAGTATGGTAGATGTGAGGCTTGATGTACTGTGGAAATTCACAATCATTTTGCTTTAAACCACATTCTGACTCCTCCAAGTTTCCTTCGCTCACAGTATGGCAGAAAGCCATCCCAACATACCTGAAGCCAATGCAGTGATAAACACTCAAAAACATGTTAAGAGACAGGAATTGAAATGTTAACTCTGAAATCCAGTAATGGCAATGGAAATATCCTCATCTAACAGATTAAAGTGATTTGTTGCTAATCATTTGCACACAAACATCCAGGTTAGCCCTTTGTCACCACAAATCAGCAGTGGGGTGATTATTACAGTGGAGACAATTGCTCCCTACAGCTGCCAGAAATGATGTTTTCTACCACAGTAGTCCTCCTTCAAAGACTAAGAATTAAATATTTAGAGAGAGAATCATTACCGATTAGATTTGATAACAAGGCATCAATGGCTTATGTCAAGCACATAATGCAGTCCCAGAGCAGGGTTGGAGGGGGAATACAGTCTTAGGATGGAGGAGGGACCAGAACAGGGGTTATTCAAAAGCCTCACATTTTAGACTATAGAGCACTTACTCAAAAGGGTTGGATCCCATGGGTTTATCTAACATACTAGAAAACTGGACCCAGCCTGGATCATCTTGATTCACAAGTACAACCCCCAGAACCACTGGTAAACAAATTGTTTAGTTCAATATGTATCATACACCCTGCAATGCTGCAAGCTAAAACAAGTTTCAGAACATTATACAAACTTGAGACTTTAACTAAAGAAGCAAAACTACAAAACAGACAAATAGCCATATACAGTCAGATCAGAGCTGGATGTATAGGGAGGAAGCATAGAAAAAGTATAAGCAGAGAATAGGGAGGTTTTGCTGTTGTATATAGTATATACACATCCATATGTTACAGCTGTATGTAACAGCTACCAACAGACTTGTTATCCCATGAGTGTCTAATCCCATTCTGAAGCCCTTTACATTCCTGCAGTATATGTGTACAGTATGGTTTCAGAGTACAGCACTAGGATATCTGCTTTTTCAGTCCTATGGCTTTGATCCATAGGTGGTTATTTTTAGGAGCTCTGAACAAGCTACTGCAGCCAAACAGTGTAAGAATACTTTCTGGAGTCATCTTGTCTCCTTAGATCTTTTTTGGTATGCTAATTAGAGCAACAGTGAGTGGCACATTAGCTGAGAATGCTTCAGACTTTTCCTATTTCGATGCATATTGAACAGGGTACCTCACTGTACAGCAGCTGACAGCACACAACAGAGGTGCTGTCACACACTGCCTATCCACTACACATGGTCAAGGAGCCATACAGAAGCTGCTGCTCAGCCACAGCTGCCTTTCCTGCACTGCCAAAAAAGGAGAATGCAACAATATTGCTCTGGATCAGACCAGCAAGCCAAAGCAGCCATATCACAGTAATTCACTGAGCAAGAGAAGAGGGGTTAAAAACTGACATTGCCCGACTTCTCTGTGTTCAACTCTTGCTTAGATGCAGCATTTTGCATTATTGCCAGGCTGGGAACATAGCTTCCTCTCATGGCTACCCAGCTTTATCCATTGTAAGATTCCTTCAGTTGCCTGTAACTTTGCCAAAACACTACTGTTTTGTACAGGATTGCCTCTGTCTTGCAGGCTGGCCAGCTCACTCTGGGCAGAAAGGGCTGCCTTGTCCAGGATGGATCTGACACTCCAATCTGGTCTTGATGGCTGCCCAAGTTTTCCTGTTCTAGTGGAAAAGAGTCAAGTGAATTCTGCTAAGAGTCTGACTATGTTGCCTCAGGAGAGGAGCTGGAGAAGGGAAAGCATCTCTGTAACTCCTCTTCCTGAGATGGTAACGTGAGCAGGAGGTAGAACCTTCTCACCCGCCACTTCTTCTGAATTAGCTTTCAGGTCTTTCCTGTTGTTCCCTAAAGCACTACCTTTTTCCTCAGCACTTTACAGCCCCTCGCCCAGACTGACCCTTAAGGCCAGTAGCTAATTCCCAGCCTGGGAACTCTGGGAGATCTAGCTGGTATTTTTCCCACTCCATCCAGGACTTGACAAAACAGACCTAAGATTGCTGGCTGGACCTGCAGGACCTCACATAATACTTAGAATAATTAGGCTTCCTAATTTTGCTGTAATAACCTTGCACACAACAGCAGGTTTGCTGGGTGGATACCAAACTGTGTTCTACACCTGGCATTGACTCCACCTTAAAGGAGAATCGGGTTGACAGTCCTTTTGAACACTGGGATCAAGCTTACATTACCATTAAGTGCAAAATTTCCATCTAACTATAAAGCTAAACATTATCACAACCTATATTTTACAAGCAGTCATAAAAGGATAGAGGAATAATCCTTGTAATTGCTGGCCTGAGCCAGGTCCCTCTTCCAAGCACGAGTAAAAGTAATAGGAAGAGACCTAACCACTGATCAATAGGAAGATGGCAAACAATGGATTTCAGAGACAGTGTTGGTTTATAAACGGCAAAGTATTCCAGGCCAAATGGACCATGTTGCTACAATGAGACTGTAAAACAAGCAAAGAAGTGCAGCAGGGGCAACATGCTTGGATTTTGTTACAATACCATATCCCATGGCTCCTGAATTCCTTTGTGCAGTAACTCAAGTTGTGTGGAACACAAACACTGCCAGAGGAACTCAAAGCTCAGGAAGCCTTCTCAAAAAGGCTTCTCATTATCATAGCATGCAGTGTACAAACTTGAGAAGGGATATGCTACAGCCAGCAGCAGAGTAGGAGGCTCAGAGGGAGGAGGTCATTTCTGCTCCAAAGTGGAGCATGGTTTTGTTCCCTTTGCTGTAGCTCCCCATGTGCAAAAAGGTAAAGAGGACAACTTCTTATTTCTGTCTTGCCTAACATAGCAGAGGTTCCACAACAGTTAATGCTGGCTCTGAGCTACCAAATCACTTAGGCATAACTGAGTGACATCAGGCATGGACACAATCACAGTTCTGTCAAGTTAGTGAAAGCATACAATAGAGAGTTTACATCAGCTTTATGCCAGTTGCAAGAGAAAAGATACCTAATCCAACATAAAATTGGAATTATATAAGCAGACCATACTTGAGTCAAAATAAAGCTTGCTGGTTTACAGCCTGGGGGAACATTTCTTTTTTATTTTTAATACATTTGAAACATCAAAATGAATTTATATCAGAACAGTGCTTTGCATCATATGGCTACATCTTTGGTACTGGCAGCTCTAAAATCATGTTAAATTCTTGAAACAGCCTCAGACTCAAATCTTCAGCACATGTTAAATCTCTCATCACAATACATACAGTATGAGGCTCCAGTCTCAGCTTAGCTTCAGGTCTTCTATCTAGATTTCTGTTTGTATCAAATCTACTCCATTTAGAGGCATCCAATATTTCCCTCTCCCTAGAGAATGTTTTATTCTCCCCCCTTGTAATGTTTTATTTAGGGTTCAGATAATATCTTCGTAAAGTTCTGTGTGTAGAAAAGTGTGAGAGCGTGTGAAGATAGTAACAGTTGCCAACTGCAGTAACAGAAGTAAAGAATACTAGATAGGTTATAAAAAGAAAATAGGAGAATAAAACCAACGTACTGAGTAAAAGATGTGTATGTTATGGAAAATATGAATCCTGGCAACATTGAGGGTGACAGGGAATGGCTAATTATGAAGGAATTTGTATGGACTAAAAGCAGCAAAGAAAGCATGGTTTGGGCTGCAAAATCATCACATCGTCAATCCTCTTCCAACACATTAGATAGTGTGATCTTACATGTGCTCCTACAGTTATGTGCTGTACACCCAGCTGAACACTTTCTCAGCTTCATACTCAGGACTATCCTTGCCACTCTGGCCTGTATTAAGTTATTTTACTAAAAAAGTATAAAGCCTAATTTCTGTGAAAAGCAGATTTCTGTCAAAGTTTTAATTTTCAACAAAATTACTAGGTGACTTAGATTGGAGATCTACCTATGAAAAAGCAAGGTTACAGTAAAATCAGTACTGGCTGTTCTTTTACTATACAGCATATAGGCAGGCTAAGGTGAACAGTTTGGCAAGGCTATCACAACTGCACATGTGAATCAGAACCAAATATACCCCTTCTTCCTGCATGGAGGAGTAGGGGGGGTGATTGTGTCCCTGTACTCAGCACTCATGAGACCACACCTTGAGTAGTGTGTCCAGTTTTGGGCACCACAGTACAAGAAGGACATTGAGGTGCTGAAGCGGGTCCAGAGAAGGGCAATGAGGCTGGTGAGAGGTCTAGAAAACATGCCTTATGAAGAGTGGCTGAGGGAACTGGGGTTGTTTAGTCTGGAGAAGAGGAGACTGAGAGGAGACCTTATTGCTCTCTACAACTACCTGAAAGGAGGTTGTAGCGAGACTGGTGTTGGTCTCTTCTCCCAAATTACTAATGACAGGACAAGAGGAAATGGCCCCAAGTTGCATCTGGGGAGGTTTAGATTAGATATTAGGAAGAAATTCTTTACTGAGAGAGTGGTTACTGGAATGGACAGCCCAGGGAGGCGGTAGAGTCACCATCCCTGGAGGTGCTTAAAAAATGAGTGGATGTAGCTCTTGAGGCTATGGTCTAGTGGTTAGAGAGATGTTAGGATGAAGGTTGGACTTGATGATCCTGGAGGTCCTTTCCAACCATAATGATTCTATGATTCTATACCATATAGGGTTTATTTTATAAACTACTGCTTTTGAGTGTGCTGAGTTGCTAATCAACTATGCAGGTAGTTCTGGATTTGCTACCAGTAAGTATAAACCTTGCTGTCCTGCACTGGCACACATTTCTTAATGTCACTTCACATTTCTCTTAGATTTCCTGTAAATCTATCCATTTATATTGTAAGACAGCATCTTCTGCTGTGGAATCTGATAACCGAACCTCACCATTGATGTCTACAACACTATGCAGAAATAACCCAGTGAACATTATGCATATATAAAACCATGGAGAATATACAATAGGAAAAATTCAGGTTGGCTCTCATGCTGTCTCAAGCATTTTCCCGTACAGTAGTCCATGGCTTCAAGTCGAGAAAAAAAAGCAGACACACAGAACTTATTAGAAGGGATGTGAAAACATCACAGAGCCATGCTGCTAAGTCAGAAAAAAAAGTGAAACTGTCTGAAAGCCAACAACCTGGAGCACAAAAGGCCAAAGCACAGAGGGCTAGCCCTTCCGTTAGTCTGTTAGGACTTTTAGTTCCTGCAAGATCTGTCCCATCATAAGCAACCAGGGTGGCATTTGGGGCTTATAGGGGAAAACCTAAAACAGAATAATAGCAATTCAATGTGGAATTCATCTTTCCCCCCAACTCCCTGCTTTCCCCCACCTCCCATCTGCTCCCTGCCTGTAGGGAACCCTTGCTAGAAGCCACAACAGTTGCTCTCCAGCTGTATTGGTGTTATTAGCAGTGAGGCAGACAGACTTCCTAATCAACTGTATTAAAACCGTTCATTACAACACACATGCACCACTTGCGTGTTTATAACAAAAATGAACCTCAAAGGCTCAATTCCTACAATATTAACAAATCAATGTGGTTCAACAAACAAATCTGTTTTTCCTAGTAAAAGCAAGATTGTTTCTTGAGTCATAGTTAAAAGACATTGACTCACCTTTTCACTGCTGGTTTAAGATTAAAACTACTCTGGCCATATTCTAGGAGCCTTACTCTATCTACATACCTCATTGCTTGTAAGTGGATTCTGCTTTCCCAATATCCTTTTAGGGATATCCCTTGGTAGGGAGCACAGTGTAAATTAAATAATTGACTACTGAGGTCTATGGCTTCATTGAATGAGGGGGTTTTAACTTCTGTGTCCCTCAAAACTTTTTAAAATAGTGTTTACCCCCAAACTTATCTGGCTACCATTATGTCTAATCTCAGTTAAATACTCTTACAGTCATTTCCTTTCATCCCTCTCACTTATATGTTTATACAAAACATAGATCTCTATTTTTAACTCTATATAGAAATACAATTCAGTTTGAAGGGCTGTGTTGAATGCTGTACTCCACTGAGCCAGGAAGGAGTGGTCCTTCTAACAGATGTGAATTATTATGTTTCTAGGTAAGTAATAAACACATGCTACCTACTGTCTGGATGGACAATGGCCCACAGGCCATCACCACCACAGAAGCTAATAAGCTAGTTAACATTTCTGCCCAAATAGCACTAAAACAGAATTCTTCATTAAGTTACAAATAGCAGGAATTCTCTGGATCTTCTTAGAATCATTTAAAATATAGGTAGACAAATGCTGGTATTTCTTGAAGAAGTGAATACATTCCTTTACCCTAATGTCTCTTCAGTGCTCAGATAGGTTTGCCAGCTACCCTGGAAAGTAACAGAACTTTCCATTCCCATAGGTGTGGCAATCCTAAATTGGCACAGAGGATCTCTCAACTTGAGCAGAGCAGCCTAGCACAGGAATTGTGAATAGCTAAGAGGAAACAAGGGTGCCTCTGCTAAGATGCATGGTCTGATTTAGGAGCTTGCAATTCAGGGTGTCAAGACACCTCTTCAGCAGGAAGCATGAACATGCAGCATGTCATGAATAGTCCACAGTGGATCCACACCCTGAGTCTTGGGCCCTTCCATCCTCCTTGGGCTAGACTTTTAATGCTATTTATAGAGCCTCACCAGCAGCAGTCTAAGGACAACAATAGCAGTCAATCAATTATGTAGGCAACCACATCCATCAATGTCATTAATCCATGTACTGAAGCCAGGGGTTTTCAAGGATTTACAGGCAGGCAGAGTCACAATAGCAGATCCAGGACACATCAAAAGACAGTTTCATATTTTTAATCCAAACAGTCCTCTCAAATCTCATAACCAATTCCAGATCAACAAAGAAGCCTCTCCATTAATCTGAAATTTGTCCCTTCTAGGTTAAAAATCACCCATACAATTCCCACCCATTCAAAGAGATATGGAAAATAACATTCTAAAATAAAGTTAAAATTGCTGCCCCCCATTCTTTTAACACAAACAATTACCTGAACTTTCAATAGTCCACTGATTAATTTCAGGCTTTACGGTTCTCTCCTTTAATCCAACTGATGATAATGTTCTTTCTGATGACAAGTTAAACCTACACATTCTTTGGATGAACAGCAGGAAATCCTACACTTCATATGCCTTGAAACCCCCCTGCTCCCAACTCCAACACCCAAAGGGATACCTGCACTGAAAAGAGCAGCAGTTACACAGGCTGAGCTTTTCAAATTGATATCTAAGGAAGGCCAGCTTGAGTCACCTCATTCACTAATCACAGTTGTTGCAAGCAAGTCCCCAAAAGGGCCCCAATGATGCAGGGGCAGCAATGGAATTAGAACCTGGCAGGTAAGCATCTCCTGGAGAAAGCAACCTAACCTCGTCTCTCCACCCCAGCTTCCTTGTTTCAATCTCAGCTGTCTCAAGTTCCTCAAGCACTGAAAGTGGAGTGGGAATAGCTAAAAGAAAGAGAATGAAAAAAAAAACCTAAGTGATCTCTATAAATAACAGCTGAGGGGAATGAATGAGACAGACTGGGTCAGGGCCAGAAGAGTGAGAAAGGGACGGCTGGGCCTCAGTGTGCCAACAAGGGCTTTGCATTCTGAGAAAGAAACTTGAATTTAAGTACACTTTAAAAATAAATCCCAGTCATTTGTGAATCTCTCTCTCATGGCTGCAGTTCCAATGCTGGATCTCAGCCCAAAACAATGTATCTGGCTTTCAGCCAAAGATTTGAAAGTCACTGTGATCTTTTTCCCCCTCCTCCCCAGCCGTCCATAATTTTAAGCATTCCCACAGCTGTGAAAGAAATGATAGTTGGGAGGGGGCAGTGCTTGTGTACCCAGAGGCTGATCTCTCACATTTGGTCGCAGCTGGAATTCTTCATGGTCTTTGGCACAATCCCTTCCTATCACCTCAGCTCCCAAGCTGCCCTTTGAATGGGCACTGCTATCTGAACAGTTTCAGAATTATTTCTAATTGGACAAATACTGGATTTTTCCATATGCTCACATAAAAATGGGCAGCTGTTTCCACATGAATAACAATGTAGGAAGTCTATTTGGGGTAGAGGTTCATAATTCAAAGAAACAAACACTACAGGAAAATTAATTTTCCTGTGCAACCTGCTCTAGGTGACCCTGCTGTAGCAGGGGGATTGGACTAGATGACCTCCAGAGGTCCCTTCCCTACCATACTGTGATTCTGTGATATGGACTTCAGCTTATGAAGTATAGGCTGCATCTCAACCATCTCAAGGCCAGGAAACCATTTTCCTTATTCACATGCTCCTTACCTCAAAAAATTAGCTCCACTGTGAACTCCAGTTTGTGACACTAGAGCTATTGAGCATGTGGTGATCTCTTGGAGAAGCAAGGGCAGCAGCCAGGAGTCACAACGGTCTCCTGTCTACCCAGCTGTTTAGCATGGGAACTACCTGAGGTTCACAGTCTCTCTCTGCCTGATATAAAACCAAAACACACACACAGTAACTCGGCGGTGCTCAACCACTTACCTGGTATGGGACAAATCACTTCTTCTAGAGGTACAATGCCCTTAAGCATTGTACCACATCCTTCATGTCATTAGAGATCTATCACACAACAGGTAGGTGTTACACAACAGGGACAGGTGACATCTCATGATGGGAAATGCACTTAGAGTCAAAGGTGGGTGTACTCTCCATTTTCCAACAACATCACCAGATGTATCCTTACTGCATGCATAGGAGCTGTAGAATTTTACTCATCTGAAAGATTGCCTTTTGTTCACATGCTGGGAAAAAAACATGGAGCCTCTGGGTAGGAGCACAGCAGGGACAGGACTACCAGAATAATCCCTCCAGTCCTTGACCCGCTTCCTGCCCACATCTGAAGAACCACCACCAAACAGGATGGAAGGGAAATGTTCTGGCCTGTGTAGTATATGCTCAGCATCTCTGGACTAATCTTTTTGAAACCCCAGGCTGTTCTGACAGTTTTAAAAAGCTGTAAATATAGGATGAAATGTCCTAAATTAATATGCTTGCCTAAACTGTGAAGATTTTACTTTGGCTAAAGAAAGTGGATTTCCCCCCCTTCCCCCCCCACCTCAGTTTTCAGGAAACAACTGAATTTACCCTGCTCATTTACATACCCACTGCTACTATGCAATTTGCTCCCTCAGATTATGCCTCAAAATTTGCCTCTCTCAACTTAGTTTATGAACTCAATGTCTGAGACGTGCTGAGGTATGACTGATACCACCAGTGATGAAACAGCTGACACAGATGCCTGTATCAGAACTGTATTGTGTCATACTACTCTAAAATATAGATCTGTAGTGGAAATAGAGTCACGGTAGTGACTAAAGTTGTTCACTAAGTCTGGGCTGGAAAGTTCTAGGTGCTGTCCAAACACGCAGCTGGCAGTCTTCACTGTCTGTAGACAGAAGTAACAACTGAGAGAGACAAACAACAACTAAAAATAGTCTAAGGAGGGAGTGGTATCTAATAAGGATGTGTGTGGCTTTTTTACACCACAAGAAATGGTCCATACCCTGCAGAGTTTATCATCACAACAGACTAGAGAACAGGCAGGCAGGGAATTGCAGGCAGGCAAAGGGAGCAGCAGTATGTTCACAGTTGCACAATAGGCATCAATAGAGCCAGAAGAAGGAACTCGTATTGCCTGTTCTTCATCATGCACCATCCACTATCCACAACATGAACCTGCCACGCACAAATATATACATTCCTGGCAGACCTACTTGCTGCTTTATATTTCACCCACCTCAGATGAGCTGAGCAGTGTGTGCAATTAACTTTTGCAGATGCCTGCAAGTTAATCACAAAACTAGGAGACTGGAAATTATGTCTGTTAAACTTACCAAAGGGAAAAGGAAAAAATAATGCTATGAGACAAAATAACTGATTGAGGTGCCTATTATAACAGCACATCTGCAGCAAGGATAGGAAAGTAAAACAAAAGGCAGCTTTTGGCCAGCTATTTCTTGACTTGGAAGTGACAATAGCATTATAACATTGATATTCAATTAAATTTTATAAAATAAAAAATAAACCTAGAAAATGTTATCACTGAAGACCAGGTGAAAAACTGAAGATGGGGTAAACCCTGAACTCATAGGAGAATGAACTTACAACACAAAATCCCATTTCGAAGCACTTAGAGCTTGTCAATACTCACTTTTACACAGATTTAACTAAATTGACATAAAACCCAATGCAGTTAAATAGATGTAGCCCTTCAGCATAACTGAGTCAGAGTACATTAAAAGTGTATCAGCATGACTTGGTTGGATAGTGAATTAACCCAAAATCAATATCTATTTAGTTAAATGGGTTTAGTGATTGAGTAACAACTAGACACAGGTCATGATAAATTCTAACTGCTGATGTTATTTCTTCCCTGGGCTCCAAGCCCCAGCTCTAGCACCACGACTGACTCGCTGAATAAATTAGTCTGCAATTTTGATTCATAAAATCTTAGTGATGTACATCTCAAGCTGAGATATAATCACAATTCATGCAAGAACTACTAGGTGACAGTGATTAGGGCAAGGCTTAGCTGGACTTCAACCATCTCTATCATCTGTGCTTTCCAGTAAGTATAGGCTTAACAAGAGGAGTTCAGCTCCAAAAATATCCCTATCCCTCTGTGGAGCCTAAAATGAAGAGGTGAGCAGAACTGTCAACGGTACAGTTTCCTCTCTGTGTTGTTTCTCATGCTCTCCCTCTTGTGGCAAAAGAGACTCACTTTTTTTTCCTTCAAAAAGAGCAAAACCTTTGATACATTCAATAAAAACCTTTTTGCATGAGCCAGCATACATTGCTGAGTCAGCACAGAAGAACAAAACCAAAAGTTGTCATGAAACAAAACAGAGGCTCTCAACTACCTCTTCCTTTCATTTGTAATAGTGACACTTGCATCAGCAGAAGTGCCGATACCAGAAATCTGAGATTCCACCACATCATTTCTTTATAGCTATAGTTTTATGCCACCTCCTTTGATACTCATATTTGCTCCATCATAACTGTATTGTAAGCAGTATTCACTACAACGTAAAGCTCATTCTCTTGCAAGCTTTCATCTTTTTAGCAGGAGTGAGATTTACCTATACAGAAAAAAAAGAAATAGCAGCTGAGTAAAGATGCTAGGAAGGTGGAAAACAGAAGGAACAAAGGCCATTCTCTGCATGCAGCTGCAGAGAATAGACCAGAGTACAATCATCAGTCTTGCTCACTCTGTTGCCACACAACTGAAAATGAGGAGCCATGAACTGAATTCAGCCTCAGCATCCATGAAGTCTCAGAGAATGGGATTTTAAGAACCATGGCATGTCGGCACCTGTAATAATGGTCTTTGATGACACACATTTCAAAAGAAAATCAGTGTGTCCTCTCTCTCTCAAAGGTTACATTACACTCACTCTGTTTGCAACCCTATTTTGCATTAGCTACATCCCATGTCAACTCCCCTCAGTTACACACAATCATTATTCAAGCTAATCCAACACGCCCTTGAGAACTGGGATTAGGAAACAAGGGTATCACTGCAGGGACAGAAATATCTTTACATGACTGCAGCTTTAAATAGTCTACAGATGGTGGAGTCAGGCCAAAGACTGCAAAGAAAATTTAACCCCCAGATACAGTCTCGTCTTAGTGCATCACATCTTTACGCTCAAGAACAAACTAACAACATGGTACTTCTAATTTCAATTTTATTCTACTGTCTACAGTTCACAGACTTCATGTTGTGTGAACTTTTTAGAAGCAAAAGCTATATTGTAACATTCAATTTCCTTAAAATGTTTTTCAAATGAGTATCAAAGTGAAAGCAAGCAATCCAATGTAAATAACCCAATGAGTACCATTAGCTGGATACAGAATTTTGATTTAAGCATGAAGGTTCACTGAAAGAATTAAAGTAGGCAAGAATAGAATACTGCATGTGGAACTACTTCATGCTTTCCTTCTCTTATTTAATGTTTAGGCACTAAACATCCAAATTGTTAATCTAGAGGTCTCCCCATAAGACAGACACGTCATTACAGTAGTAGACATTATATTGTCACACAGCAGATAGGAAAGCTTCAATACAAGCAAACAGCATGAGAATCATGTGCAAATTAAACCCTTTTGATACTACTTGACTTTTAAATCGGAAATTGCAAGCCCAGGCTGTCATGAGAGATATCTAGGAAGATCTAGGTCCTACATAAAACTAAGAACTTAAGGATGTAGAAAACAAGGCCAGCACAACACTAGAAAGTTCTATGCTATACTGCTGCAGCTACTGACTCCCAAGGTACTGAGCAAACAACACCTGAACATTTGCATATGTCCTAACATGCATAGAAACTAAGAGGCAACCAATCTGTTAAAAATAGCAACTGAAGCCTCGGAAGATTTTAAACTACTGCAGGAAGGAACTTCAGTGGAAATGAGAATTTAACACCACAGGAACAGTACATCAGGGCTGAACCTTTCGTTCATTGCCAAAGACTTCCTAATCATTACTCTGGACTTACTAGATCTAGCCTTTAGCATATTTTTTATATTCTCTGATTAGCTTAACCAGTTTGATCTAGAGCTTGTAAGTCAGTTTTGCATATTGAGGTGAAAAGTTCACTGGTATATACAACATACTTATCCTTTTCCATCTGTCTTGTCTTTAACTCTTCTTTTTGGCCTAACTTGGGCTACAAGTCTTAAGTCTAAGCAGAGTTCATAAAGTATTCTAGGATCTGCAGAAGCATTCCTCCATTTTTCTCCAGCATTTTAAAATTTGTATTTATTTACACAGTCATTTCCTATTTACTTTATAAATGACATGTTTCCTTGGCATCTGTGCTAAGCATAATGGAGCTATAGGCAATAACTAGCATATTTAAGTAATGCTACATCTATGTTCTCAAAGACTTTTGATGAAGAATCATTGGATTTGGAGCAAACCTGGAAATTAATCCTTTTCAAATGGTGCATGGTGTGCTGGTCCTAACTACCCTCAAACCCACTATTAACTACACAGCAGGAGGAGGATGCATATCCATTGACAACTATTGCTAAGAAAGCTTGCCTCCTAGAATGGCTACAGATAGAGCTTCAACATGTAGTTCAACAACTAATACTTGAATTCATCTTGATCATGGAGCTATGTTAGGCTCCAATTTTTTGAATTTTTTCAAGGATATAACAAGCTAAGAACTAGGGTTTCAACACCAAAGTTTCACCTCCTCACTATGGATGCTAAAGGAAAAAAAAAAAAAACAAAAAAAACCTCACTGCCAGAAATCAGCAGCTTCATCTCTCTGATCATGAAGCACTACCAGTTCTGTCCAATTAATCATGACAACAGCTATTCACATATACACAATTCAGCCAGTCCATTAGGAAGACATCAATAAAATGTCAATTACTTAGCACCCATATGTCACTTTGAGTTAGCCAGATGCAATAACTAATTAAGAAGTCAGAGAAAATATAAAGTGAGAGCAGCCCATACATTTTAGATGGCCAGATATCAGGAACTGAGAATTTGTTGGTTTTTCTTTCCCCCTCCACAAATCCAACTGTGAAGGCAAAGCATGTGGGCAGGTAGTAGTAGAAGGAAACACACACTGTGAGCAGGATGACACACAACACCAAGCATCTCCTCACACCACCAGCCTGACTGCTCTGAAAGTCCTCTACAACACTGTCAGTATTGCCAAGGGCTGAAGATGCTTTAGATGCAAAAATTTGTGCTGCCCTTTCAACTATCACCATCCTAGGGTGACACTTTGGATGACAGAACTTGTTCTCTCCTTAAACAGTGCCTCATTTCAATAAGCAGCAGTTCTAGAGGAACATCATGATTATTAACCTCAGCATTAAAAGGACAAACAACAAAAACAAAAATCCCAGGCTACCCTTAGTCAAAGCAATCCAAACAGACTCCCTACTTGAAAATGACTTTCAATCAAACCAGAAAAATACCGACTAGCACTAAGGAGAGTGAGCCCACTCAAAAGCAGCACCTACTTTTTTGGAATACCTCCTGCACATCTAGATGAGTTTGGAAAGATAGATATGATTACTTTCATCTGTACTAGGGTAACGTCTCTGTGCCCTCATATCAGTGAGCAATTACTATAAAACAAAAAGGAAGGTCTTTGCCTCAAACAGAGAGACAAGAACAGAAGTAGCTCTTGCAGTGCACACACAACTACGTGAAAACTCTGAAGTTATCATCATAACATCTATACAGAACATCTTCAGAAGTTACCAGTCCTTTATCTAGAAGTTTACATTTTTAAGGGAAAAGCATTAACACACCATTGCATATTCTTCAGCTAATGCATTTCCCTTCACATTTCCACCAGACAGAAGTACGTCCATAAGTTATCATACCTCTGGAGAAGATGAAAAGTTTAAGATGTATTAACTTGACAGCCAGTGATCACAGAGCTCTATCCTAATACTAAGAGCAGAACAAAAAGGTTGCCTGAAAAGAGAATAGATTTTGTTATGATTACAACAGAAGAGCCCTGAGGAGGGATTATATTCAGTCACCTCACATTCCTCTTATTTTTAAGAGAGCTCATCATGTCAAGATGAGAAAACAGAGGTGCTGAAATATTTGACAAAAGATCCTGAATTATGCATAAGGAGTAAAGAGTAAAAAGTTGCCTCTGATGCACTGGGGAAAGAATGCAAAGGGGAAAATGGAAGCGACCAAGTGGCAGAAGACAGGTCCCTTGAGCAGCTGCCACTTTCCAACATTAATGCTAATCATTCTTCCAAATCCATGAAAGGCAATAAAGATTTTTTTTTTTCTCTAAAGACAACCAGATCTGACCTTCTGCCAAGAGCAAGAACCCACAGGGCAAGATTTGGACTCCATCCTGTCAACAAAACCACTATCTTCCTCACTATACTCTCCTGCAGAGGAGACCCTCCTCCAAATAAAGACTTCATCAGAGACTTCACATATGTTTTTTATACATTCTTTGTTTGTGCTTGCAGAGGTTACATGAGGAAGCTTTTTACTTTGTTGTGGACAAACCAAAGGATAAAAATAGAGATGCTCTCTAACATTAAGCAGACACATCCTTTTGTAGAAAAAGAATGGCTGCTTTGAAGCTGCCACCCATGTATTGCAGTAGGTAGAGAAATGCCAGTAGTAGTGAGAGGAAAAGTCATTTGCATGGCTTATTTAGAATATGAACTCCTTCTGTGCCATGTTTAACATGCTGCACAAAGGCCAAGTACTTTTGTAAAGTATTTGGCTAGCAAATATAAACACGATGCTGCTGCTAATGTGGTGTTAATGTCTGTAATGCTCAGTTTAGACTAAACAGCTATGAGTATCTCAGGGGAATTTCATAGGTATGGTTATATTTGAAGGTTTCGTTGGGCAAAGTTATGATACAAAGTTACATCTCCTTTCTGTAACATATTCTAAGCAGGACCTCAAATACTGCGTGTCTTAGGCTTGTAGTTCATTTGTGTGGATTCAAATTCCACTCACTGTTCAAACCTGTACAAACAACCTTTTCTAGACCCACAAGCAGAAGTTGCCTCCCTTGTTTTTTCTAAGGGTATAATCTCCTGCATCTTCTGAGGCTTATCCACTTCTAGTGATGCAGACAGCACTGAAATGCACACAAGCCAAAAGCATATTTTAATGCATTATTTAGCCATTTCTGAAGGTTCTGGTGGCTGCTGCATGTACAGCAACCAGGACTAGCTCTGCATATATCTCACAAAACATCAAGTCCAGTCATGTGGTGGTAATTATGAAACTCCATTAGGAGTAGTCCTTGATGGATGCTTCAACTGAAAGCTATTCTCTAGTTCATATTGATTCCAATTAGCAATTTGGAACATAACAACAAGTCTGCCAGAATAGAAAACTACTAGGATTATTACTCTTAGTGAACTGGCTGGACACCACATCCTGACACTGGGTGAGGATGTCAAAATTGACTGACCTCCCCTCAAGGATCAAATCCCAGTTGACCAAATTACATTCTTGTTTTCTGCCTCAATTTTTCATTCTGTAAAATACAGTCAATACGTTTACGGAAATTGAGCTATTTTTACTGAACTCCAGCTTACAAAAGACCAGAGGAGATAAAGTTGCCAGGTTGCATCTAGGCAACAACAGATTAGCACTGTTCAGCAGAGCAGCCTTCAAAAGTAGTAGATAGCAAGCCGCACTTTTACTATTACAGCAGCAGAGCTGGCTTCAATAAAGAAGAAACCTGCTTTTTCATAAGAAAAAATAGTTAACTTTCCTGAGGAGCTAGGAAGAGCCGGTGAAAGAACTGACAACTCAATAAATAGGAGTAGTGTTCCCCCTTTGTCACTACATAAGGGCAACACCTCTTGAGGCACCAAACTAAAAAGAAGAAGAAAACAAAAGACCAAAGAAAACTCCACAAAATTTATGATGCAAAGGTATTGTACATTCCTACTGCTAGCAAGACTATCCAGAATGATCATTTCATTATAACAGACATTAGCAGAAATACTGAAAAATCTTTTCCAAAGCTTAAGTTATCTCCAGCTGTTAAAGACAGAATAAAACCTATTGTAGGGGTAGATTAGCTCCCACCTCCTGATGCAGACCCCAGTCATTTCAGAGACATCTGGTGCTAGTCACTGTAAGAGACAATACCAGACCTCAGGTCACATCCAGTCTAGCAACTGCTGCATTCTCAGAAAAAGAAAACAACAGGCTTTGGTAATTTCATAATTAACATCTCAGCAAGGACTCTGTCCAGGAAAACTGAACTATCAGCGAAAATGAGCCTTGATCATGCTTTGATTTAGCCATTATCAGAAAAAGGCTACTGCTGCAGAGATTCCTTTAAGTATGGTATTCCTCCTGTTTTAGATAATTAAGAATGTAGTGTTGAAAGCAGGAGATGAGAGGTGCATAAATCAGCTTCAGAGTACTCAAACTTCCAAAGGTTTACTAGTATTCTTCTATTCAAATGTTTGCTGCTCTATAGCATCAGAAAGACACAAAAGAATGATTTTTAAGCCCTCTAAGTCTGCCAGTAAAACCAGCTTGGGTCTCTGACAAGTTGAACAATTCAGTATGGATAAAATATTATAACAGTTACTAATTAAAATATTCTATTATAATTATAGTAATAATTGAATTATATCATATATGCTGTCAGTGAGAGGAGTTACCTGATTAAGATGACCATGAATTCACATAGGTGACTTGGTAGAGTTCAGATGGTAGAGTTGCATGGGACTTGAGTGGGTGGTGCCAACAGACTAACAAGGCTACTGTCCTCTGAGGCAGTAAAGCAAGTTTTAAGGCATCTTCCACGATATGAGAAAACACCACAGCTGTACAGTTTAAAACAAGGGTGCTGATTCTGTCTCTCATACTCAGAATTACTAAGATGTTACAAACAGGTAAACTTCTCCTGAATATTTTATGTTGGGTCAGGCACAGTTTGCTCCTACAAGCAATACAAGGCATAACCTGCCAGCCTAAAACCCTATTCTGTGTTCAACCTAATCTGATATAAGCACTGAGGAATTGGTCTTATAGATCAAGATCACATTTATACTGCCAGGGGATCTAGCAATACACATCTGGTATCAATAAGCATGGAATTGAGATGCTTAAAAGCAGTAATTCACAAAGCAACTTACCAGCTGTGCGCTCAGGAACCTTTTCCACCACCCTAAACAGCTGCCTAAGAAGCCTCCCAACTAGTCCCTTTGCTTGAAAAGAATAATCTAAGTCCCTGAAGTGCTGGGGCCTGAGTTGTGGGCACTGAGCTGGAGTTGACCTGTGAATGAGTCACAACCTAGCAGAATGTTTTGTTTTTCTTATTGGCTTCATGTTCCAGAGGCAGAACCTGGTCCACCTGTGGCTCTGCTCTCACCCAGGTGGTCGTGGTTGGGGTGGTGGGCAAGGCCAGGGCTACTTTAATCAGGAGCTGATCATTTGGAGCAGCTTCCCGTTGGGTGTGGCTTCTGTTGGGGCTGGTTGCATCTTGCTGAGCTCTCATGGTGGTGTCCTTCCATGTGAAGTGCCACTGAGGGAGCTACTCAGCCTGTTGTGTCCAGCAGGCAATGCTGGCACCACAGTGGGCAGTGGAGGAGCTGGGCCCACAGGAACCTATGGCAAGACTGTCTGAAAGAAGACCTCTGAGGGGATGTTGCTGAGTTCAGCGTTGGCCTGTGTGATCAGGCAACTTTTGACAGCATAAAATGATGATGGCTGAACCAGCACAACAGTCCTGCTCTCCCTTGTATGTTCCTCCTATACTGAAGTCTCTCTCTCCACACATATGCCAATACTGGATCTCCAGAATCAAAACTGAGGCAAATTACAACATAAAATAGACACATATAGTAAGGCTCTAAGTCAATGCCACCACTAGCAGGCACAAAACTGCCCAAGTCTGTCTCTGACTCAGATTGGTAAACCCCTGACAGTAACATCTAAGAGCCTCTTCATATTGCTACTGTTTTCAAGCAGGTTCGCCTAATTTCCTTGGAATCTCAGTCTATTTTTTTGCCTCCCAAGGGAGAGCTGGATGCCTGTCATTTGAATTGTTTACAGCCAGGCCGGACAAAGCACATGAGAATACGCTGGGAGGAACAATACTGAATATGATTTCTCAGCATTCTTGAGAGCTGCAGACAGAAAGGGATTGATGAAGCCAAAGACCTCTCTCTCACTATCCTTCAGTCCAACTCTTCACTCTGGAGGGGTGTCTGACCCAGTGGGCTAATCATCAAGGTGCACACACTGGCACACACAGATTTTCCCACACAGAAAGGCAAAACACTGATTTTTCAAAGCACTGTTTCAAGAGCTGGACACAAAAGGCCTACATGCTTTGGGCAGTAGGATTAAAACCATCAATTCCATCTTTTAGAGGTACTTCAGTGGTTTAACTTCAGGAAGATGATGCCTTCCATATGTGAAGGACACCAGTCCTCACAGAGCATGAGGAGACAGTGTTAAGTGGAAAGTTAGAATCATAGAATGTTAGGGGTTGGAAGGGACCTCTGAAGATCATTGAGTCCAATCCCCCTGCCAAGCAGGACCATAGGATCTAGGGCAGGTCACACAGGAACACATCTAGACGGGTCTTGAAAGTCTCCAGAGACGGAGACTCCACAACCTCTCTGGGGAGCCCATTCCAGTGCTCTGTAACCCTCACAGTAAAGTTCCTCCTCATGCTGAGGTGGAACTTCTTGTGCTCTAGCTTGCATCCATTGCCCCTTGTCCTATCACAGGCCACAAGTGAGAAGAGGTTGCCCCTTTCTTCTTGACACCCAGCCCTCATATATTTATACACATTAATTAGATCCCCTCTCAGTCTTCTCTTCCCCAGACTAAAAAGCCCCAGGTCCCTCAACCTTTCCTCATCAGGCAGGTGTTCCAGTCCCCTCATCATCCTCATAGCCCTCCCACTGGATTCTCTCAAGTAGATCTCTGTCCCTCTTGAACTGGGGAGCCCAGAACTGAACGCAGTACTCCAGGTGAGGTCTCACTAGGGCAGAGTAGAAGGGGAGGAGGACCTCCCTCAATCTGCTGGACACACTCTTCTTAATGGCCTTCAGGATACCATTGGCTTTCTTGGCCACAAGGGCACATTGCTGTCCCATGGATAACTTGTTCATACAAGGATTTTCCTTCAGGGACTAACTGATCTCTATCTCTCATCCTAGCACCTCCCTTTGTACCCAGAGCAGTTCTAGGGTGAAAGTATCTTAGGCAGCAGACTGTGGTGGGAAGCAAAGTGGGCATATCAATGCTCCTTACTTAGTTCCTACCAGAGCCCTGGAGTACCCTGCTGAGTGTCACTGGGGGCAGTCTGGGCTATGTGGGACAGTAACTGTCACAGGACAAGGAAGCTCTATCCCAAAAGCAAGTGTAGCAAAATGGCACAATTTCATTTATAACCACAACTCTCTGCAGCAAATAAAGAATAAAAAGAAAATATACTCTCAATTGCCTACCATTGCTAAAACGAGCAGTTACTGGTATGTCTTCAGGTATTATTTGACTGTCATGCCATAACATGTTTACTCATACAACATACAATCTCATGCTTATGACAATAATGTAGTTCCCATTATAACATATCACAATCTTTAGTGTTCAGTCTCAACCCCAGGCATTATTAGCTGTCCTTCACAAATAAAGTGCAGCCTTAGAGGACTAAGCAACTCACTTGGGGTCAGAATGATGACTGAGGCAGAGGGGGGTATACACTTTGGTCTCCCAAACTAGTGCTCTATCCATTTGGCTTCCTTAGATTCTCTTACTCTCTACATTCTAGTCTTTATCCACAGCATCTCAATGGTAAGAACACAGATTAAAAGGCCATGGTGATACATGGTCTTTTCAATTTCTCATTCTGATGGCAGCAGTTCACTAAGGAGTCACTGCATATCCCAGCAACCTCATCAAAAACAAGATGCTCGGTAGACAAGACTTTACAGTCTATAAAGACAACTTTATGGCTTCCTCTACCAACTGCATTTGTGATTTGTGTTTTGATAAACAAAAGGTGCTGGGAGACAAGGCTATCCCATCATTGGTACTGCTAGGAAACTGCTGTAGCCACTCAAACAGGAGTAGTGCTGCCCATCCAACAACAAAACATCAAACAAGATTGTGAAGGAAAAAAATCCTTCATACAGGCATTTTTTTTTTTTCTTTCACCCTCATGATACCAGTAGCAGAGCCCAAGCCACTTGGCTGGTAATAGCCAACTCACAGTAAAAGACCAGCTCACAGTTGGTTCCAACACGTGGCCAAGAGAAGTTGTATCTGAAATTACTGGGAAGCAATGGTTGTACCTTGTACCGCCGGGGCCTCAATTGCTAGCTCAGTGGCACAGGTTATTAATGGACAGGAACACATATTACACTTCCTGGCTGAGGTATAATGGCTTTTTTATAGATTTCTTAGAACCGGAGTTAATTTAAAAGGAGATTTTCAAATAGCTCTTCTCATTCATTTCTCAACTCCCTGCCAGATTCATTTGCTCAGTTCATTAAACCTGCTGATGTAACATGACTGGATATCCATTTGTATACAGACGCATTACTGCACTTTGAAAGTTTAGAGAGAATATTTTTGCTGCAATGATTGTGGGAGGGCAGAGAGCCTCTGCTGCAACCCCAGCTGCTCCCAAAGCAGTACTGAAATTTATCAGCCTTGCTCTTTCAGGACCAGGTCCTCCCAAAAGCTTACTCAATTCACTTACAGTTATTGTCAAAGCCTCTGCCAGGGAGATCACACTGAACTCTCTCTCCTTACTGCCAGATTTTTAATACAAGAAATTCCTATAAAAGCAGGAGAACATCTTGTCTTTGTGGTCAAGCTATGGCAGATTCCAGACCATTTTCTCATGTAGCATCTACCAATGGCAGAATGCAAAATGCAGCTGTGGGGTCACTCACACAGTACATACCTGCTGTAATGTTTTATATGACATGCCCTGTTCTTGGTTAAAAAGAAGTCTAATAACTTACTCCTTTCAGAAGCACACTGATTATATCAGAGCTGCAAAACACACACTTCAGACTGCTGTCTCACTGCCTACACTGAGGCACCTGAGACTGAAATTCAAGTCACTTGTAAAACAGTAGAGAAGGTACCAGACAATTCCTGAACTTTTTTTCCATGATACTTAAAAAAAGGCAAAATAATTATTAAACTGTAACACCACCTATCGCTCTCCTGTTCTCCCCTTGTGCTTCCTTTAATTGTTTTGTTTTATGCTTCAAAACATAGATTTCTTGAAACAAGGACTACCATTCTGTTTCAAAGTGCTGATTCTACTATCACAGGCACAAAAAGCTGTTGATTCACAAAGGATTTGTATTTGCATTTGGTCCAAAATTCTTGGATGGAAAAAAGCACTGATTTAAGTCCTAGCCTGTTCAAATGCTGGAAAAGCCTGCCTTACTGGAATGGTTTGGGGAAATGCTCTCATTTTAAAGTAACATTATTTCTTATATGGAATAAATTGCCATGTAACTACCTAGATTATACGATGAGCCAACTTTTTGAAAGTCAAACCAAGATATTCAAAGCCTTAGATATTATCGTTCCTTAAAAACATTGTTGTCGGCTTTTGTTGCTAGATTTATACTTGTGAATAATGCTAACTTTATACTTCCTGAGAATAAATAAAAATCAACAAAACAGCATTGTTTATTATTCCAATAAACATTCAACAAACACAGGGTTTGTTTTTGTTTTGTTAAATTAGTCATATCCCTAAACACCATCAGAAATTTATCTGGAAGACCCTTTTGTTTATAGCAGCTGCTCACAGCAGTATGATCACCTACAACAAATGCAAGGCATACAGTGTTACAATTTGAACAAAGTATCAAATACTACAGTAAAACCTGTTGATAACAAGAGGCACAGCTGTTTTCAACATAGGAAACAGCAGCATTAACTCTTTCTAGTCAGCAAGCATGTGGAAGAAGTTTTGACAAGACTGTCATCCACAGGATGCAACACAGAACAAGGCTGTTTTGCTGTACGATCCCCTCTGTTGACTGATAAATGCAGGAGTCATTGGACTACAGCAAGCCTGGAAGCCATTTTGCCGGATGTCTTGAGAGAAGCAGCAGGTGAGACACCACTAACATACCCTCAGCAACATTTTGACTTGCACAGATAAGATCTCCTTTGCTTTTGGAGTCACTCACAGAGTGCTTGTTTGGAGAAGAAAGATCAGGTTTTTTACCCTCCCACAGACAGCAGCAGGGGGATTCCAGCAGTGCTGAACTTTGCCTAGCACAGCCCGCAACTGCTCCAGGAGTGGGTTCAGGTACCCAAATGCAGGTTCCATTATTGTCACTTCAGTCTGAGAATTATGCCTGGCATACAGATTATGGTTTGTGTTTTTGTTATTCAATTGTTATTTGGAAAAAAAAGAGAAAAAGAAAAAAGCCTGCTATGCCAGTTTCTAACCACTATGTTTCTCCAAACTGCCTCTTTTCTCAGTTCTCACATACTGCTGTAGAGGATTCTTCTCGATGTCATACACTGGTTAGAAAACCCAGATACCTCATTTGCTTCATTTATATAAACTGAATGAGTTCTGCATCATCCCAAACAGCAATAGCTGGTTATTTACCTGTATTTGTTTTCAAGAACACTATTATTTAGCAATATAGCAACATAAATGCTCCAGATGAAATCGGATGTGTGGGCTACAGAAGAGGATGGACATGAAATATCTAACCTACTTTGATCGCCACTTGCTCAGCTATTAACAATGGAGTGTGAGGGGTACTTAGCACTTCTGCAGCAAGAAAGATAGTGGGAATGCTGTGCTCACCACACAGCATAAGCCTCTGCCCTTTGTATAAAATGACACTTTAGGCCTCAAAAGTACTGTCTGCTGGATCTTTCTTCCAGAAAACAAAACAAAACAACCTGAAACAGACACTGCATGACAAGTATTTTCTCTACTTCACTGTTTCACTGACTTTTTCAGATCCAGGACAAAATTACAACTAAAATTAGAACAACAAAATTAGAACTAAATCTGCTTAAATTTCAGCAGTTTTTTAATTAAGTGCTTTGTGTTAAGGGAAATTAGGACAGAATACTTGAACATTGATATTTCAAATCCAAATGAAATAACAGGGTTGTTTCTTTGAAAAAATTTAGACTAGAAAATGCTTTTAATTTTTTCTTTTAAAAGTTATCTGTCTCTAATCTGAAGTAAAATGTTTCTATGTAGACTAAACAATTGATTCCATATTGCCAGTGAAAATGCGTATTTTTGAGTCACTGAAATTTTACCACATTGTTATATCAGGCTGACTCAAGACAGCTTTTAAAAGAATGTAGGAATGCAACAGAGTAAACAACAAATGATTCTTACCACTTTCATCAGGAAACAAGAATTCATTTTCCCATTCTCCAAAGCAGTTGCTGGGTAGCAAAAATATAAAAATATAAAATTTTCTTCATATAAAATGAAGATAATGGGAAAAAAAAAATAAGGCTTGCCTTGTTTTGACTTTTCAGTAGGGTGAACCACAAACCAAAAAAAATGTAAGTGTTGCAGAAAGACAACACATTCTGAAATCTATTAACAGAATCAGCAGCTTTTTTGCAGTTTTCTCTGTCCTAGGGAGGTTTTACCCAGCATGGCAAACCACATTTGGAGATCAGTCAAAGGTGTGGACAGACAACCACAAGAGGATCAATCAAGAATAGTAAGAATGACGGATTTAGAATAAGTCTCATAGAAGAGCTGGAAAACAGTGGGATTGCTTAGTCTAAAGAGACTGAAATAGGGATTTCTGATAGCCTCATAGTATGTTAATGTTATCACAGAGAAAAAAAAAAAAACCTTCACAAAAGATTTATGTAAGCTTTAGGAGACAGCTTCTGCTGACTGAAGAAGCTGGATAGAAAATTTAGTGTTGTGAAATTTTTCATCAGAAGTTTAATACCCTGCTGTCTGTCATTTGTCTGAGATAGTCTACATGTATGTAATTTGGTCTGAGCACAGGAGCTGGATAAGATGACCTCCTGAAGTAGTTCTTACTGCCCCATCTTTCCATATCAACACTTAGTCAGGTTTTTTGTTTTGTTTTTTTTAAATATTCACATCAACCACTACCTTTCACTTGGGCTCTGGCCTTTGCTGTTGCTTGCTGGCCATAAAGAAGTACAAAGTATAAATGAGTGTATTACCATACAAAATGCAGCTGCACAGCCAGTGATATAAGAACTTATTTCAAATGTTGCAGCTATCAAGCCCATTAAAACATGTCCAAATCTAGCACCCTGTATATCTCTCTAGATGGAACAGGCCAATAGTCCAAATTCAAAACAAAAAAATCTTGATAATTATTTTCATACATATAGTGTGGGTGACAACTGCCTGCATATGATTAGTGTTCCTGAACTTTTGTAGATGTTTAGGTAAAGGCCACAATTAGGAAAAAAGTTAGTATTCCATAAAACCTCCATTCCTGTCATGGTTGTGATAGGCTGTAAGCATAAGCTCTCAAAAAAGTATAGCTCAAACTGTCAAAAAAACACCAAATAACCTGAAAGGCTGTTTCTACATATGGAAATTAATCAGTGGATCTGGTTAGCTGGAGCGGTGTCTGAAGAGGAACAATTTCTAACAATGCTTCTGTCCTGGTTTGAGTTAGAACAGAACTAATTCTGTTCAGTGATTTTACTTAGAAGAGACTGAGCTGAAAAGTAACTTCACTTTCTAAAGTTAATGGCTTATTTTCACAGACAGTGTCTGTTTCTAGCAGTGATAACACTCGATGTTTAGAGTTACTACCAAGGACTGGTGTGCAGAAAGGCTCTTGCTTATATGTGCTCCTGTGCAGACCAAGGTCACTGCTAAATCTTGTGTACCATATTAGGGGCACAGAAAGTGAGAGGCTGCACTTGTGGGGAGGTGTGGACAGGACAGGTGACCCTGAACTGACCAATGAGGTATTCCATCCCATATACATCACAGTGTAAAGCTGAGGGATCACAAGGGTCAAGCTCTTCTTCAGTAGCTGGCATCCAAGGAAGATGCTGTCTGTTCTGCCTTCAGTCCCCAACCTATGTGTTCCTGAATCCAGTCCCTGAATCTGGCTCCCATCTGCCACTGAGTCTGGTCTGGGACTTCCCCAGTGCCTTCTCCACAGTATCAGTGGTGACAGTGATGTAATTGCTATCAGAGAGGTTCGGTTCAATATTGATTTTGTATATATTTCATTTTATTGTTACTATTTTCATTAAAGCCATTTTAGTTTCCTTTTCCATTCTATGAAGTCTCTCTCCCTTATTCCCTTTCTCTTGCCCTTTGGGAAGGGAGAGGGATTAATAGAGAGTGTCTGTCATTCTTCTAGTGGCTGGCCCAGCCCTAATCCTTGACAGCTTTGTACACTGAATTTTATCTGCAGGACAGAACTTATGGAGAAGGTAGTAAGTTGAGCAAATTAGTAGTAGATAAAGCTGCATCAGTCAGAGAACCTCTAAGCTCAGCATACGAAACAGTATCTAAAGAGGGTATCAAAGGGTAGTTGGTATTTCTACAATAACCATTAACAGGATGTTCCATAGGAAAATATAATTGTCTAGCATTCTGAAATCTGTGTGTACCATGTCTTCAGATGGCTTCTTGAACAAGAAGAACATATATATATATATAAAAACATTTTTAAAAACATATATTAATGAAATTATTTTGCAAGGCCACCCATGGAGACCACTGTACATAGAATATCTTATTTTAGATAAAAAGTAGATGAGGTCAGAAAGGTTAATAAATCCTTAGTCAAGGATGGAGAGAGTACCTAAGTATTCTCTAGGTACAGACCTCTATAACATCTTTTCATTTTTGAAGTCAGTAAAAATTAATCCCTTGAAAAAGAATTAACAATGCTAGGTTAAAGAACCCTTTCCCACAGCACAATTAATTAAATAATATTTCATTAAACAGCTGGTTTTACACTTCATCAAGTCCCAAGAACAACAACTGCAAGTTCTACCTGTGGTAGGATGACAGGCTGAAGGCCCTTATGTGTTGATGGACACTGTATGAAAAAAAAGAACAGAGGATATCCAAAAAGTTGGAGGAGAGAACACACATTTCATTTCATGCTGTTGAGGAAGCTTTCCTATTACAAGTGAGTGATGTGCTAACAGACAGCAGAAGCAATGTCACTGCAGGACTCCATGCTGCCTTTAGGAACTCCCTCACTATGAGAGCCCGAAATTAGATCAGCAAGTAACAAGACTCTGTTGACAGTAAACACAAGCCAAAGGTTGTGTATACAGCAGATGTTATCAAATCTTCAGGTGTTAGCTTCAGTTGTGTACAGATTAAATGCAGCAGGCAGTTTAACCTATAAAAGGCAGTTCACTGAAGGGGCACCAATGCCATTTGCTAAGGAAAGAACTGCTAAAAGTTTCTCAGCTGATTTAGTTGTTACACATTAAAAGCTTCTCTGCAGCTACTCTCTACATAGCAATATTCCATAGTTCCCTGTTTTCATACACAGGCATTTGATTCACTGCTTTGCTGAATCTCAGCAGCCTCATTTGAATTTCAGCCCTACATTCCTGTCCTGCAAGGTTGAATCCCACTCCGGTTAATATGCCATGTGCTTATTTTTGGGGGACAGGGTTTAACATCACACAAAGTAACATTTATTTCCTTGGGTAAAAATAACAGCTGAAAGTATTCAGCACTTTTGAGTAGCAAAGTACTAATTTTATGGGAAGAAAAACTGGTTTTTAATTGAAACTTATGTTTCCAAGTAATCAAAAACTGTGGAAATACAACTTTTGATTAGAAGTCTTTTTAATGAAGTGCTTCAATAAAAGAATTGAAACTAGCTCTGCTTAGCAACCAGCCAATATCTTCCACGACTAGTCCAAAAATCAGACTATGAACCAGACAGACTGAACATGGGATCAAGCCTTTGACATGCTATCAGCTAATTTATTTCCTCTTCAGAGCAGGAGTAGGAGAGATCATAAAGGTTAACAGTACTTTTCCATCAACTAACATAGCAACAGCTCTGCTGTTAGGTCAAAGGTTGGTGTTTGCTTTCATTGACAGAACCAGTCACAGAAAAAATTTCTAGATGAGGAATAATTGGTAACTTTAGGATAATGTTTTTTCTCAAAACAAATCTCTCAAATTTTTATATTTCTAGTTAAGTTTTGAATTTCAGCAAAAATAACCAAAGAAAAGTCTCCCATATGCCCCCAAACATACCTTCTAAATGTCACCCTTATTAGTCACAGGTACATGGAAAAAGGAGAAGGAAGCACATTTGGTGCCCAGCAGGGAACACCAGCTGGAGACCCATGCAGGTGACATTCTCCACTGCACTGAGAATCCAGTTCACTTTTTCCTGCATTTTGGAAGAGACTGAATTTCTCTAACTCCTTTGTTACATCTTGGGTTTTCAAAAGGATGCAGAATGCTCAGAAGATATGTCCCAAGTTCTTTTTGCTACTATGATTATCATGTAAACTGATCACCTTGTTGAAATGAGGAATGAGTTCACATACTAAATTTATATACATTCCCACCCAACACAGGCTGTTCTCACAGTGCTTAGGTCCCACCACACAAAGGAAAGGACTGTTTCTCATGGGAAGGAAAGTGTGCAAAATAATGAGCACACAAGTTTATTCATAGACATATTTTCCCATCTGGGAGCTGCATAACTAAAATACTGCAACTGTGCTACTGTTTGTTTCATGTGATTGCACAGCCTAGCAAACTGTCCATAGGACAGCTAAGCGCATAAGCTTATGATCAAAACCTATGCAATAGTTGTAGTGAGAACTCATGCTGGTCTTCTGATAGATGATATCTTTACAGTTACTATGAAGGCAGAGAAGAATCCAGAAAAATAAGTGGATAGAAGAAGCAATTTAATCTTATTTTTTTAAAACAGGAAAATTAGTTCCTTAACTCTGAGGTAATACCATGAAACCTAAGATTGCATTTCTCAAGTGTTCTATTATCACAGACTGGAAGATACTGAACACATGTTATCTGCATTATGAATGACAGACTACTGAAGTACAGTCTTCTAACGCCTTATCCCTTTTTATTCCTATGTTGGAAGGTACTAAGGTCATCCAAGAGATGCAACTGACATTTTCAAGACCTCCCTTCTATTCCTTTTACACAAAGCACAACCACCATCAAAAAAATCTAGCTCCACAAAGATGCAGCTCACATCAAACAATATTGACAGGACAAATATTGTTTGGACGAAAACCTGAGTACTCCTTCACTCTTCATGTTTGCCCCAACTGGGAACCTATTGGTGTTCAGGTTACTTTTTACCATAGTGAACACAATGTGATCTCCCTATTAGAGATAAAGTGAGCAGCCCAAATTGATGTCCAGGTTAAAAAAAAGTAAAGGAAAGCCATGAGAAATCTTTTCAACACCAAACAATGCAAGAATTTTTTGGATCATCTGATTGGAAACAACCGCCAGCTGCAGATAACCGGTTGTTCAGGGAGACTAACATTTCAGCCCACCAGTTCCAAGAAATCAGAATCTACTAATTAGCCCTATCTGTGCCTGATGTGCTAAAAGCCTAGCAAGACAAAAAGCTGATAGGGCAAATGCAATAACCCAAACCGTATTGTTACCAGTACCTTGGTCCCCAGCCAAACCTCTCCTCCTGCATCTGCTGAAAGCATTCTCACAGCAGAGAAGGCCTAGTTGAAGCTCATGGTCAGAAGGCCAGTGCAATAGTAGCCTAAGCCATTCTCTAAAGCCATGTGAAGTCATGCCACAGGACCAAATGAGTGGAAAATCTTCCACTGAGGCCATAGAAATAAAATAGTGTGAAAGCAATATAGGCAATCCCAATTAATGACTTCCCTATGTATTTTATAAACCTAGGAGTATCTGGAAAGCACTTGAAAATAAACTTACTGCTTTAAAAGGACCTACGCCAAGCACCAAGGAACAAATGAGTTTCAGCAGCAACATTACCTCACTGATCATATTAGTACTAACAGCAAAGTTGTATTAAACTTCAGATTTCTTAAGTTTCATGTAGATGGAGGCACATGACCTTTGTGAAAGTAAGAGTCAACCAGAGGAATGGTGTATATCATTACACAGGACTGACATAAAAATACAGTTTAAAAATAAAACAAAAATCATGGCAGGGCCTTTAATGACCCACCCTTGAAAGAATTTCTTACTCATTTCAGAAGATTTAATGGCTACATGGTTTTACAAATAAAGTACATCTTAGCACAAATATCCATCTCAATCATACCAATTCTCATAGAATGGTGTGGCTTCACCAATGTTGGCAGGCTTACCCAATAGTGCAAAGCTGACATGAACATACTTTGTTCTTTCAAGCCTGAGCGCACTATGCTATCTGAAATATCCACTGTTTGTAGAAGCTCTCCCAAAGATAAATACAACTTAAGTGAATGAGGTGACTGAATTTATGCCAGGAACAAGGACAAACTTTTTTTGATAACCCCCAATCTAAGCCTCCCTTTCTCAATGGATTAAAAACAGAAGCAAGTGAAAAATCCCATAGTATTTCCAATCCAAAATCCAGGGTATTTTGCTCAAAGATTTTTCCTGAGCCTGCTTGTAGAAGGCAGAGTAAAATACTTCTATCCAGTGCTATTCTGAGAATCTGGGCATAGTCAACTCAATAATAGACTGAAATACTAGATACAGCTTTATCTGACCTTTCCTACTCCTGACACCTCTCCTGAAAGGAAAAGTTAATTTCAGTATTTATCCCTCTTTCTAATATAACTGATACTGGTACTACCTCAGAACAGTAGGCTTTTCATTTAGCTTTATTTTTATACTGTATTCTTTGTATAGTTTACATATATTGATAAGCTTTACCCTGTTACAACTGTGATGCAGACAACAAACTCATATTTACCGTGTTTACTTTGCCTTTGTCTTAAAACAAAAATGCACATGCTAAGTTGCTACAATTTTTAGAATCATACTTTCAGTGTATTGCTTTTTCTTAAGTTTTGCATGGAAGTAACTTCATTTTTCCCCGATTTCTCAGAAATCCAACTTCAGAGGATTTTTAAAAGATAATTATTTTCAGCTGCCAAAAAGTTAGAACATAAGAGTTTATTTTGCAAACTCCAAGCTCTTCAATGTTTTCAAGCACTATTCTTAGAAAGGAGATCACTTTCTACTGAGAAAAGCTACACTTGTCTTTGGGTCCACACATCAGCAGTTCTTAGAGCTCCTGACTCTAAATTGCAGACGTTCACCTCTAAACTGCACACCTTCACCACAGCAAACCAGATGTTGGGGGCTGGTCCCAACAGGTAAACTCATGCAGGGGCCACCTTTGGGTTAACTGACAATCCATATGGAGACGGGAGAGTTACAATAGCTTCACATGGGTCAGATACACTGCCTCTCTGTCTCTTATAGCAGTGTCTTCTAGACTCCTGGGAGCTCAACCCTTCAGAGAGTACTCAAGTCAGTCAGGACATAAAACAGATGAGGAAACACTGTCAACGAATCCTGTTGCCACATTAACAACCTTTCTGAAAAAGTAAAGAAACAATCACCTCGCACCAAGCTTCACTTGTTAGTGGAGAAAAAGGATAACCAATGAATTGTGTTTTAAGCGTAAGATCACACCCAGAAACAGTTTTTAGGTGTGGAGCTTTTTTTCTTTAAATGAATCGGAAGAGAAGGCATGGCACCTTCCGAAGGACGAGACACTCCGCACTGGACCCAA
>VZZY01012823.1:394273-424962 GCA_013400335.1 Eurystomus gularis
GCACCTCCCAGCCGCCGCGGCTGCCCCGGAGCCGCTGGCGCCGGGCCCCGCCGGGACAGAACCGCCTGGCAAGCACGGGGGACAAGGCGGGCACGGCGGCAGTTCCCCTGCCACCTTTGAGGGTACAGTTCGTTACCTCCGGGCTCCCCACCGCGGCCCTTGCAGCAGCACAGCCCCATGGCAGGTGAGAGCGTCCGTCGCAGCGCAGGCAAGCCCGCTCCCTGCCAGGCGGAGCCTCCTCCAGCATCCCGGGCAGCGGGGGCTGCCGGGCCCGGGCTTCCAACAGGCTGCGCAGGGGGCAATGGCAGGTTGGTGCCCTGGGGCTTCCTGCCTTTGTCGCCCGTATTTCTAGCCAGCTCTGGGGCAGAGCTCAGCGCTTCACTTCTCTGCCCGTTAAACTTCACCGGCTTATCAATTACACGCGCCCCTTCTGAAGGCTGGCTATGCGAGTAGCAGATAATTGCTCTCAGGTGGCCGGAGGGCAGCAGACACCAAGTGTAAACCTTCAGTGTGCATAAAAAGATACTAGAATGGCCATTTCACCTCTTGCAAAATTATGTCAACACAGGGCAGGTCATATCATATGCTCCCCGCCCCCCTGCTCCCTCCGCAAGGGTAAACACTTAACTATGTATCTCTGGGAGTCCCTGCAGAGATTTTAAGCACTGAGAGTTACAAGAACCTTGCATTCTTGCAAAGGTCAGCGCTGCTCTAGCAATATTCAGAAGGCTTGTTCAAGCACTTTTAATTGCATTAACCTAACTAAATCACTAACCTCAAAGACAAGATAAGAGTTTTGTTTTGGCATAAGGAAAGAACAACATCCCTAGAACAGATGTTTGGTGGTTCTCTGGTCATTCATTGTTTGTTTTCTAGATCCCACAGCACTTAAACCAGCAGGGACTCTGCTTATTGGAGACCCACTGCCCAGAAGCAGCAATGCTCTAAGCCCTGCAGCATAGCCACATAGCTTTGTTTTATACAGCAACTCACAGGCAAATGGGGTGCCTTTGCAAAGCTTGGATCAAGCGTTAGGAGTTAGATGTCACAACCCAGAGACTAAATGATAATCTCTTTTCCCGGTTGGGCACTGCAGAAGAGAATGCTCTTTGAGCATTCTCCATTGACCATTGCACACACAACAGTGTGCAATGCACAAAACAAATTAGAGTGGATGTGGGTGTGGAAAGAGATGCACAAAGGGAAGGCTGAGGGGTTGGTGAGCAGTGGTGGTAACAAGGAGCTATATCTTTAAATACCAGGAACAGCTTGAACCTGGGACCTGATGAGAATCTTCAGCTCCTGCTCCCATACATATCCCAGCTTCTTGAGATCAAACCAATTTTTCAGACTGGACTGCTAGGACAGAAACCAAATAAAATAGGACTAAAGTAATGTGCTACAAGGTGGTCTTCCTGGAGAGTATTCACTTGTTGCTGCACACTTGAGCTGTCCCAGATTATGAGCATTCATTAGCACAAAAACCAAACCAACCCAAAATCTCACACAGACTGGAAGATGGGTAGTGCAGGAAACCTCTCCCATCATGACCAAACATGCTAGAGGAAATACAAAGTGTTATTGAGGGAGTGCTGAAGGATATCCATTATTCTAGATTTCCTGGTAGCAACTTGTTCCTCTTGGAGGGAGACATGAGAACTCATCAAAACTTGTTGAGCTGAAAGCTGCTTAGAGATCTCTGTCTTGTGCAGAGTGCTAACTTCCCATTGTAAAACAGCAGACACTTCCATTTCTTCCTAGCTAGAGGGTGATCTGATCTCAGAAGAGGCACATAAACCACCTGCTTGAGAGGCTAGACACTCTCCTGGCAGCATGCTGCATTTCATACAAAGCAGTCTCCAGAGAGCTCCCTGTCAGGGGTAAGATTTCCAAGTTCTGGAAAACTCACACAAAGCACTCACTAATGATGCTGTCAGATCAGTGGCAGATAGAACATGTGGAGACAGCACCCTGCTCTCCAGCTGTTCCAGCTTGGCAATGAAGTCAGCTCCATGGGTAGCTGACTCCCCATTGTTACTAGATGCTACACTAGAGCAACACCCCAGACAACCTAAAAGTTGCTGAAATCTGAGAATTTAAGAAATTTTAGGACTACTATGTATATCACCTCACATTGATAGATAGAGGCTGCTGTGGGGTTAAACACACATGCTTATTGTAAACAATAAATCTGACAGCCCCAGTAGAGCATTTACATTTCTATTATTGAAACATTACAATCCTGAACTCCCTTTATTTGCCAGTTTCACAAAATATTTTGTGAAAAAAGTTTTCTTCTTTTTAAAATTATGCTACATTACATGAGGGAATTAAATAGTCCTAAATGAAAACAGCTGAGATTCATTTACTGCAATAACAACTCCTGTGTATTTAAGAGTAATCTTCAGATGTGTTCACTGCAAAAGGGTGGCAGTCTCTCTGATGTCCTTACCACATGGACATAATGTGACATTACCCGAGACCCTTACTACATAAAATGGAGTTGAAGAGCACTTAACCCCTCCCCTCATTTTTTGCTCTGGATGGCAATAATAATTACAGAGAAGTTCAGCAATAGAACAAGCCAATATTGACAGCTTTCAGAAAGCATCCAAAGTTTGTATATGCATGAACCATCTACACTTTCAATTTCACAGAAGAATACAAGTTTCATCAAAAACAAAGCAGTTCAACATTGGTTCATTAAAAAAATCAAATGATTCATATAATAAAAATCTTCACTGTATTAGTGATTTTGATATATGTTTGTATCAGAATTTTGAGAGTGAACGACTTAGGAATACTCTCAGGAAACACAAAGCCCTGGGGAGAGAAAAACAAAACAAAACAAAAACACACAACCAACCAAAAACTCTCTGTAGCCAAAGTTAATTGATAATTCCACCAAAGAAGTGGGAGTGGGAATATAGGAACAATTCACCAATTAGATGTATGGGAATAAGTAGAGAGACCTATTCTCTAGTAAAATACTATAACCACTGTCACTTTCACAAAACCATTTTTTATGACCCGAAAAGTCCATATAAGCAATATAAGCTAGGACATACATGCTGTACCTACCTTCAGTGCACTGTGCAGATCATTAGTCATTTTAGCTTTAGAGGGCACACATTTTGTTTCTTAAAATTTAAGCCAAATACATATCTGTTGTCAAACACATTGCCAGTCCAAATACTGCCAGACAGGAGCAGGAGATTGGGCCAGCAGAGTGCATCCATACAAACCAGATACCTTTTTTTTTAAAGTTTTTTTTTGGGGGGTGGGGGAGGTTAGAGGTGGGGGAAGGTGGAGAAAACAAGAACAAGCAAATAAGCCTTTTTGAGATAGCTGGGCAAAGTTTGGCTGATACAAAAGCCAGATATGTCATCCCATGGGAAATTCAAGATTCTTCAATGGCTAAACCTCATTTAGTTTTTCTTTTGAATGAAATCAGGCCCGGGCAGGTCATCTCAGAAGTCAGCTAATTAAGGTAAGAGTGCAAAACCGCCACCCAGATCTTTTGCCTCAATATAAAATTACCCCTAGAAACTCTCATCCTACACCCTAAAGTATTGACTGTCTGACACAGACACAAACTCTGCTGCTGATGGGTTTGAAGGCTCAACACAGTATCACAGATATAGCCAAATCTGTCTAGGTCAAACAGAATTGAGATTTTACTTTATTAAATATTACATAAAAGATTCAAGTGGGTATTAGCCTATTCCTACAATACAAATCATGGATGTTCTTTCACTTTTCCAGCAACAAAACCCTCTTACTCTCCAGTAAGATTCTTTTGAGACTCATTTCTGTTAACATACATAACTCATTCTGTATAGCAGAAGCCGTTCGAGGTGGGATTTCTGTAATTCTTAACAATCTGAGCTTTTAGATCTATGGTTAACCATGCATGTCTTCTCCTTAAACCACACATACCAACTTTTGACTAAGATTTACAAAATGTGGAGGCCCGAGTTCAATGTCTAAATCTTGATCTCAAGTACTAATCAATTAGACTGATGTTTCAAAAACACCAAGTACTTAATAGGTCCCTGTGAAATGATCTGGTGCACACTGACTGCCCTAAGTTTTTCTGAATAACCAATATACTTTGCACATTTTTTTCTCCAGCCATAACTCTCAGCTTCACCATCCAAAATCCTTGATTTAAAGTTGACACTCCTTCCCATTTCTTAAGAAAGATGATAGCGGTTTGGCTGCCACTGGAAAGGAAAGCTGGCTGCTTAACACTATTGTGCAAATAATGAACTTTCCTATTTAAGGACCAAGATAAAGATCTGGAAACCAGAGGTAAAGATTTTGGTTTTAGTTAATCCAACCACTTATATTCTGGGGAAGAAGACAAAGTAATTTTTTTTTTTAATTGCAAGAGGAATATGCTATTCTATTTCAATGATTCATTCCAGATGTGACAGCCCACTGATGGCTGGAGGTATTTTTTTTTTGTTCCCTTACTAGGAGACAAATGTTTTTTGTGATTCCTAAACGCGTCAGAGTTGCACCTCTAGATCTGGGCAAATGTTGCTTTTCAAACTTTTAGACCCAAAGCAAGGATAATAAAGTTTTGGGTTTTTTCCTCCCTTTGCCCTCCCCCAGCCCCCATGCAAAAGGGACAAACTGGTCTGAAGAACACAAATCACTAATATGAAAACAGGTGAACTGTCTTTCATAGAGAATGCATCTGAGCCAGCCAGTACAAAGCAGATGCACTTATGAAAAGCTGACAATTAATACTAATACTCATGTAAAATCCAGGACAACATGCTAAAATTTTCAAGTTTGGCCCATAGAAGCTTGTTTTGTCTGATCTGCAGAGTTATTTATACTATAGGCTTCCCCATATTGTTTAAAAAAAAAAAAAAACAACCAAAACCACAACCAACAAACCCACAAGTCAAGGAGCTGGTAAACTACAGACTTTTGCTTCAAAAGTTAGAGTCTTTCTAAAATGGCAAGTTTACTTTTTATGAGCAGTCAGATTCAACCCAAACTATTCCCTTTGCTTGGTTACCATAATTCATGGTGAAGCTTAAGTAAAAGTGGCTTGCCAGGCCACAGTGGGAACAGCCTGTGACTCTCCACGGAATTCCTAATAGCCATTGGATCTTAGGAAGAAAACATTTTAGCAATGTAATAGTACAAGTAGAAGAGCATATTACAGTCAGTCTTAGTTCATATAGCTCCATATACTGTAACTCCCTTAAAGACCTACTTCATCTCTTATAAGGGCCCTTCCAAGGCCCTGTCTCCATCATCCCCTGTCCCCAAAATCCCAGTCCCCCAAATAAACAATTTTAATGCCTTTAATATAAACAATGAAGGAAACGTTTTTGCAAATTCCAGTTCTCCAGGCTGGTAAGATTCTGAAAAATAACCTAAGAGAAGAATCAGATCTTCACAGTTTAAAGGAACAATTTATAGTTCATCTATTTCTCATGGAAGGCATTGTCACAGAACATGAATCAAACGTAGATATATTGCTAGACTGTATGAAGTGTACTGCATGGAAGTACATATTTTGTATTCATGCGTTGCCTTTTCCCAAGTGATATAACAATGCATTCCCATAAGCCAGCCTAGGCTTATAATAGGGCACAGTTTTGTTAAGAGCTTATGGGTTTAAAAAAAAAAAAAAAGCAGAATTTTAAAACATAAGACCAAAAGTCACCTAACTGTTCATTCAGGTATAGTATTTCAGAATATATGTTCTTATCCTATTAAAAAGTTTCTAGTTCAGAAAGTTACAAGATGCTGAATTTTGACTAGGTCTATTCCCTCCTCTTTTCCCTCCAATCACTGTAATTCCAGGAGTATTTCAGCACATGAAATCATACCATCTGATAGCAATGAATCTTTTGCACCTGGTCCTGTCAAAGCTGATGTCCTTACTGTCCCATCTTTGTCCCATCTAGAAAGGCAGTATGTACCCCCATTAGAGTCTACAACAGCTCTTACTGCTGTGCTTTCATTTCTTTCAGCAGCAGGTGAGCACACTGGCTGACATCAGCAGCTCTTACCTAGCACCATGCACAATTTCTCATCAGTGGCTCTACATCTATAGCTGCTCTTGCTCACTTCACACTGACTTAAAGCCCAAATGGGAAGCACATAGATTATAAGTAGCACAATTTTACTGCAGAAAGCATCTTACTCCCCAACAGGACTTTAAACTGCTGTAAAAATAAGAACCCTTTCCCAACAGATCCTGGTGTACACAGAGAGCTGACAGCCTACTATTAACATATGCAAGTTTTTGCACTTACTAACTTAAAAGAACCATTGCTTCTAGAACAGAAAGGAGGACCCACTTTGGCTCACAGAGAGACACAACTCTTCATTGACTGCAGAATCTTAAAATATTGTCAAGGAGGTCTGAGAAAATACCTGGACTCCTCCAGCCTGGGATGTCTTGGTGGGGGTGGCTGAGAAACAACTCCTTATGTGTAGCTTAATCGTATTTTCATCAAAGTTACTAAGACCAAAAGAAGAACTCTGTGATGTTGTTAACACTACAACTGGAGGCAGAATTTGTGCTTTCTAAAAGGAGATAGCTGTGACCTCAAAGTAGTGCTAGGGGAGGAATTCACGCTCACTGCTCCTCCCCAGGCCTTCACTAAGACAGCCATGCTACAGATCCACAGCCTTATTTACAACACCTTCCACAAACCTCCTGCATCTTCAGAACAGGGGCTCAGGAGGGAGCGTTTATTTTACCAAGCATGATCATAGGCACAATATTTCCATTTGTACTAACTTTCTCTATTCTCTGCTGTGATGTGTTTGGGTCACAGAGCTAACTAAAGGTAGGATAAGTCTATTCATGTTCTGCAATGTCAACAGCACATGATCCATGTTCAAGACTTAAGGACATAGGGACAGAAATAAGTTACTGAACCCTTTTCTATCCCCTTAAAGCAAACCACAGGAAATTTAGTCTGGAAAAACATCTTCCACCAAAGCCTCCAAGAAGGCATCAGTTTGACTCTCTGATTCATATATAAAGTACATCTTCTAAAAGCAGAGTCTTTATGACCTCTGTGTAGTGGGAGGATTCTTACATCAGTGTAGCTAGAAGGCTGCTAATCCTTGTAAAGACTTATATTTGTGTTAAGAAAAGTAATCTTTCTCCACATTACACTAGGATGCCAGTACAGGCTTTCTTTTGGCATAATTATACCAGCGCAGCATTCCTAATGTAGATGAGGCTCTTAATCTCTCAAGTTAGCACCTGCCAGTGTGCAGATAAATCCTCATATTAAAATCCACAACTCCAAATCCAGGGTGGCAATACAGCTTGTACAATTATTCTTCAACACAAAGAATATATGGTGGTTTTAACGGTCTTTTCTCATGGCCTCACGGACACTCCCTTTTAACACTGTATACCTATGGTTTCATAGGTCTTCTCTCTTTTCTTTGTTATCTCAAATTCCTCCTGCTCCTCCTCCCTCCCCCCCTCACCTCCACCCCCACGTTCTCATGATTGTCAGATAGCTGGTGGTTAAAAGCAAACTCCAAAAGTAACAACAATGATTCAGGAGTTCAGCATGGTATATAGTATCTTTGGTACCACATGGAGGCATGGATATTAACATCTTCTTAAATCAACTTAGATTAGATGAGCCATGGTTTATGGTTGTAGAATACACTGCCTAATCTCGCAGTTACCAATACACCTATGCCCTCTGGCTGAGATTCAAAGCCAGACTTTGAAAGAATGTCTGTACTGGGCTGTGCACCTGCAAGAACAGAGATAGAAGACACAAATCTGGAGAAAGTAAACATTTAGAGTCTGTTAAAAGGAAGAGTTATATAATTAAAAGTGACCTGAACTTTGTATTCCTAAAAGAAATGACATCCATTTCAATTAGAGTGCTTGAAGAAAATTAAGATTAAGCTTATCAGAACATGGTACACTAAACAGAACATAGTCCTGATCCCAGCTGCCTCACTGCTTTTATACACCTGTACCCCGAGCAGAGCCCCTGTAATAGGTACTGTAGAGATGCTGCAAAGTTTATATTAAACTTAGGAGAATAAAGTTGTTGTAATGCCAGTAAACTTGAAACAGATCAGTCACACTTCAGTAAGTATTCTCAGTGCTCACTAATGTCAGCCTCCTCTTAAAATCTTGAAAATATGATGGAAAACATTAGTGCAAAATACAGCTTTTGCAGGTGCTTGTAGTCCTAAGGAGTACTTTTTAATATCTGGTATTTCACACTTGTTTAGAAACAGACTGTTAAAATAATAAAACTAATGTCATTTCTATTACTAGCATAGTTCAGGTCTATTAATCCAGAATAATGTAAAATTTAAGAGAGTGTGATGTCCTCTGCATAACAGAGGATACACCTAGACATACTTATACCTCAGTAACAAGGACAGGGATTTAAAACTGTTCCCAGGGGTGGGGAATCAGAGAAGAGAGGTCTCAATCAAAACTGTCATATACCTCCCTTTCAAGCCATAAAAGTTTGACCAGATCAACATGCTGTGTTCAAGCTGTTCCAATTCAGTGGAGTTAACTTCTCTACAGAGCACAAAGCTATCAGGAAGGAGGAATTACTCCCAGTGTCCTGAAATGCATGCAAATCCTATATCCAAACATCTACAGGATCCTATTAGAAAAGCTCGTATCACAAAAAAATCCCACACATTCTGGACATGCCGAAGATTCCACATCCATCTCTTGCTTAATAAATTCAGCAACTAATGGAAAAAGACTGATATTCTTATAATTTATTAATTTTAGAAACCTACAAAATTCCTTAGTTTGACACTGTACTTTACAGGGACACTCTGAAGTAATAACATTACATATGTCTCCTTTTTTATGTGATTACTGTCAGTATTTCTCTTGGTTATACCAGGGAAACTAAACTGTTCTGCTTGTTTTAGGTTTTATGGTTTTTCTTTTGTACTAGTTCTTCAGAGCCTGCATTTTCAGCTGTTCAGGTGTCAGACCAATTTGTTTCTCTGCAGTGACTTGCATCTTTTAAAATTTATTCATAAACATCAAGCCCAAGATGGACCCTGCAGTCCTTTAAGTTTCCTGCATAACACAAGAATCTTATGAACAATTCACACTCTGGTATGTATTTGTAAGCAACCAAGTTGATACAATCCTATCCAGGGGTAAGGCTAAGTACAGGCATGTACGTAGGGTAAGAATCTGAAAATTTTTAAAAAGAAGCATAGAAGTCACTTCAACGCCCCAGTCTTTCTCCCCTGCTCATCATATGTAATCAGTACTTCAGAAATAAAGTAGCAATGTACAATGTACATTGTACAACATAACATTAAGTTCTTGTTACTTCATAGTATTGTGACTTCAATTATAAATAATTAAGTGTTATACCCTAGGCAATACATCTTTTCTGTATTTCCCTCTCCTCCCTATGAAGTTCAGAAAGCCCAGTACAAGCTGGTTCTCACTCATAGCACACTAGTTATCCCTAAAGCATTTCAGACAAACACAGAGTAGATTTTGCCTGTGAACCCTCACAGCTGTTTGACAGTGGGCCAGCTGCCACTTCAAACTGGCGTTAGTGCATCATTCAAGGACATGGTTTCATAAACACCCCAGACAGCAGTTTCCCAATTATCATTCTTTTTGGATACTGGAGCAGCATATTATCAGCTTTGCCTCCCTTGCCCCAGACACCTTTGTGCCGGCTATGTGAAAAGGAAATGTGTTTTATTTTTCTTACCTTTGCTCCCCAGAATGGCTTCCAGCTGGTATTTTCGAGTCAGCATATTATACTGAGCAGTTAAGCTACCAGCACTAACAGGTACTGCAACAGCAATAGCATCAGCAGTGCTGCCTTGTAAGATCGTCAGCACATAGTGTGTTTTTGGATGATGGTTCCCTCTTTCCCCCTTGGAGAATGTTTTGTTTGTTTTGTTTTGATTTTTTGTTTCGTTGTTGTTGTTTTTTTAATTGTATCAGAATTCCCTTCTGGAGCAGTCTAAGGGGGCAAATATCTCAGTTTCTTTCACTTATGTGCCACCCTGCATTTGTTTAGAGACCAACCCTGCTCCTTGCCCTCTGTCCAGTGAATGAAATGTCACTGATACAGTTTCAGAGTGTGTGTGTTTCTCTGTATTCTGTATAGCCTGCATCTGCTGCACGCACTGCAGAAATCAAATCCACAGCATCTCAAAGCAGGTAGGAAATCAGGTAAACCCACAAGTCATTAAATGCTGCAGATGTTGCAGCAGTTCTGTAAATGACAACAGCAGAAGCATAGCAGGTACACAAAAAATTCTGTTACTGCTCCTTGTTCACAAAATTTTACATTTAGAATCAAAGAGATACTTTATTTGTTCTTGCTGTTATAAAGCATAAACTCTGCAAGCAGATGCATGCATCCAGTGACAGGTTCAGGATCCACAGAGTATTAAAAAAAAATTAACCACCTCAACGAAGTATCATCACCCATCCAAACTTCAGCAATACTTCTAGTGTCTAGAGAAAATGCACTCAGCAGGCATGCTGACCATTAAAAAGCTCAAGTACAGAAAATAAACAGGAAAGCAGTCCCTGGGAACACTGAACAATAAGAATGAGCAACCCTGACTGCATCTCCAGCTCACACCAATACAACTCTATGAATTAATCTAAAATGTATATTTATAATTTAACATAATGGTGCCAGATCTGCTAGGGACAGGAATTAGCCCACTGAATGGCACAAGACAAATAAGATGAACTTCAAGTAAAGGGCACAATCCCACAAGACTTAGAGATCAACTCACCTCAGACTGTCAAGCTGGTAAAACATTGGTGGAGCAGGTGCCTAAGCAGTAAAACTTCCTTTTAGCTTGGTGTTTTGTTTCTGCATGCTGATGTTGACCTCTAATACTTAATTTTACTACTGCTAGAATTTGGGGTGCATGCTATGAACTACATTGCTATATATCATGTCTTTCTTTACTTCATTATGCTAACCTACTAGAGTACTTTTTTTAGCCTCAGGGATCTGAAACATTGCATAAAAATCTCATGGAGTTTTCACCCATCCTTACTGTAAATGGGAACATGGCTGCTGCTGGGGCTGAACAAAGCTTAGCCTGCAACAGCAGCACTAGAGCATACAAGCTGCAAGCAGCACTGTAGACTTGATTTTTGACAAATTAGCAAGAAATATATAAGAAGGTACCCTAAGCATGATGAATTTTATCTTTATGGAACAAAGCACTGAAGTTCTTTTAAAAAAAAAAAGTATCTGTACTAACCACACGCCCTAGGGCTTAAAATATTATCCTTAAAGCAGAATACTCAATAGCCGAATACTGCAGAACATCTCAGCAGGAAGAATTCAGAAATCTTACCTAAATTACACTAAAAAGCCAGCCTGATGGGATCAAATGATGCCTTGTACATTCCAGCAACAAAATGCCATCATCTTACAGAGCGATATTTCTATACCCAGAGGGCAGTCTACACAAAATGCTGTGCATACATATTTCTCCTTGAGGAATATGATGGGTTAACGAAAACTGCTCAGAAACAGTCAGAGATCATGCCTTAATGATCTGCGCTAGGAGAAAAAGCTATTCATCAAACTCCCTAAGCCTCCTGTTCCTTTACCAGAGGGCCTCAGGCTGTTGCAATAGAAGTTGCAAAAAACAGCATTCTTGTTGAAAGCCAGCACGTGCATTAAAGACAGCTAGGTGCTACTGATCATGAATAAGATGCAGAGCTTCCCCTGTAGATGCAAATTCCAGGACAGCAGAACACATATGCTGTCACAGCCTGCTTCCAGGCCTACTTCAAACTGCCCAGGGCCCCAAAGCACTGAGGGGTATAGACAGTACAACTTGGAGTAGATCAAACACTTTTAATGAAACAAAGGCAGGATCTTGTTTATTTCATGAAGCAGGATCTTTGCTTGCCAAATGCAAACATAAGCCTTGGGCACTGTATATGCTAGGAAAAAAAACAAAACAAAACAAAAAGCAATTTACAGGCTGCAGATGCCCCCTGATGCCCTTCAAGATGTTTTAACTTGATAACATCAGGTGAGCCAAAACATTCTTAACTATCAGAGAGCCTCATCATCCTCAAGGGGAAAGAGGAACCTTTCTGTACAAAAGCCTGGATGCAGTCTGAAGACCTTCACCAGCAATGAGTCACCACCTTAAGCAGGCAATAGCATATTGGTCAAGTTGTAGGAATACATCACTAGACTGAACACAACACTGTTGAAATTAGTAAGACTACTTGAATTCAGAAGGCAGAATTCACTCCCTTTTTTCATGTTCCGTTTTTGGTAGTATTTGGTGACATGGTACAGTCACGTATTCAGGGATAGTACAGGTCAGGAGATTAGTAAGCAGAGATGCCTTTCTTGCAGAAGATTTGAGTTACTAGTGTATATTATCTGCATTAGGGAAACAAGGGTTTCCATTAAGTTACTCAAATAATAGTTATTCAACTCAAATCCATTTATACAGCAAGCTTAGAAATACTGGCAACTGATTGATACTTCCGTTGATGCTAAATGAAATTGTCAAGGTCTGGACAGGCCATAAAAACTAATTTTTCAGCCAGATGAAAGAATTTCAGTAGAACTAGGAAAGGAATTACTCTGAAGAAGACAACTGGTATCTTTTGTTCTTTCAGCAATCCCTAAGCAGCAATGCAGTGGGAAGTGGTAAATGCCAATTCATTAAAACTGGAAAAGTCTGAAGATAAATATTTTGAAAAATAGGTTTATAAGGCTCATAATGGGGCCACAAAATAGCCAGTAACCCCTGGGTCAGTATGTTAACCTAAAACAGCAGAGGCCTAGGTTCAAGCAGCTTTCCCGCACAGTCATTACTGTACAAAAATATAATGAAAGAGAAAAAAGCATGTTCTAAATTAATCTTGTTTCCAACTTAATATGAAATGGGCAAACAATTTGAACTTGAATGTTTGCAAAGACTATAGATTCTAGCATCTGTGACAACAGCCGAACACACTCCATTCCTTGTATATTGTGGATTCAGACAGACCAAGATGCTCATGGGAAGGCAAATGTACCAAAATTCATGCAATACTATGGTCTGTCTACAGAGCACAGTATTACCTTTACAGGCTGGGCAATAACATTGCTAGGGAACCCTTGCTTGCTGATTTGCTTTTGAGGAGACACCAAATGAACAAGAAAGAGTGGCTAATTTCCTTTTACAGGATGAACTCGCAGTTAAGTGTTTCAAGACATGCCACGTGTCCAAGCACAAGGTGGAAAGAAACAGCACCATCTAGTGCTCAGGAGCATAACATACAGAATGAATCAATTTTTAGGCATGGAAGTCCAGGATTCACACTTTCAAGGAGACTCAAGCTGCATTTATCTTGCATGTAAAAGACACTGCAGCTGGCAAAAGCCAAGCAGATATGCCTATCACTGTCATAGTGCTAAGACTATTATCTTGAAAGTCTTCAACCCAAGTTATAAAGGAATAATAACCATTTCCAAACTGTGGCTGCAAAGAATGCATGCAAATTTATCATTTTGGGTATTCCTTTGGAAAGACAGTTCAGAGAAAACATTTTATGTTTCTCCCTCCTTAATAAATGGAAAGTCTATCTCATGTTCCAAAAGGCAGTTATCACTTCTAGTGACATACAAATATTTGCATGCCCTCATCAGCACTCCAGACATCTAGAAGTGTTAAACACAGATCAAACAGTGCCCTCCACTGCAAAACCAAGACCATCAATCTTCTCCTGCAGGTCAGTGCAATGCCATGGACAGTCTGTGATATCCACAGAGCTCATTTGCTAAGTGTTTCCACAGCACACTGCTGAAACAACATTGTCTCATTCTTTCTAGCAGGAGTCAGAACTACTTTATTTTGCTGCCATTTCCCTAGCCAATATGCTGAGTACCAAATCCCAGAAACCTAAATAAAACCCCCAAAATATCAACATCGTCACATATTCATATATGCAGAGTTGGTTATCAGCTGTAGACGTCAGTAAAAAATTTAATTACCAGTGACAAACTCCTGCTGTTAGTTAGAATTGCAATTTGCATTGAATAATAGAGAACATGGAATGATTTTTAATGTATGAATTTCTAATTTTCCCTCCACGTATTTCAATTACACACCATCTAAACAGGAACTGAGATTAAAAGGCCACAAAAATAAATTAATTGGTGTTGATCATTTGGGACACAGAAGCATACCACAGAGCAGACTGCTTTGTAGGCATCAGTCAACCTACTGGGACAAGACAAACAAGCTGCCACTTCAGCTGCCCTTTGAAACACAGCCAACACCACTAATGGACTCCCTGCAGAACAAGTAGTCAATAATTACTGTCCTTGTAAGAGTTAGGACTCCCAGCTTCTGATTCTACCTTTCTTGATTTCCTACCTGTTGTGTAGCACAAACAAGGCAGTGAAATAGCTTCTACATAAATCCTGTGCAAAAGTTCCCGGATGAGGCATTTTACTCTGCGCCAGCCTAACTTCTGGAAAAATGCAAGCTCTAGTCCAACTTTAAAGGAGTTACTATTGCATACAGGTCCCTTTGGTAAGGGCAAGCTGCCTATATTGAGCTCAGTCTTTACAATTAATTGAAAAGCATGCCCCAGAGCTTTGATTTCTGAAGTTTTGAAAACAATCTACAGATAAATCAAGCATAGGCAGCCATCTTTGCTCTGGCCAAGTCTTCAAAAAGCCTGAGACAACAGTTCTGAAGAGGACTGAACTGCCTTGCTAAAGAAAGGGCTGGTGGTACTCAACTGGTGCACAAAAAGCAACCTGAAGGTGCAGTTTTCATCAAGCTTAGTTAGATCAACCTGAAGTCCAATTGTTTTGAAAACTGTTTTTTCAGTCATAAGAGCTGAAGATAAAGATGTGATTAGGTACTGGGGAAGAAGCCAAAAGGAAAGGTGGAAAGCAAGTTCAACTCCCCTTCAGCAGCAGTTTCCAGTGAAATAAAATTCGACTTATCACAAAGCTGCACTCCTGTTTTCACAGAAAGGCCCTGCTAAGAGCAATCACTGTTGACCTTGGCAGAAAGCACTGTGGCAAGAAACAGGAAATAGCTGTCATCAATAAGGAGACAACAAGATGTGTACCATGAGCTTTGGTCAGGAATTGTTCAACAAGGCTGCTCTTAACCATAACACACCAGCTTGTTGAAATAGAAAAGGGCACATTTTCTTTGGACAAGAGCATTACGCTAGAATAATTTAATAGCAAAAAAGTGACACAAAAATATCTTCCCCCCAAGAAAAAAACAACCTATAGTCACTGAGGGTACTTGCCCACTACACAGGTGACAGATTCAGGTTCCTGGTCTAAACCTGGTGGAAGAGAAACTTTATTCTCCTGCAACCCAGGAGAGAACGTTAGCCAAAGAGGTACCAAGTAATCCATGGAATACCTCTTGATCGCGTCTCTATCTTTCCCCTCTTAGGCTCCATGAAACAGAATCCATTCTGATGCAGAATAGAAAATTATTCTTAAAAGTCACTAAGTTTTCTACAAAGAAAAGCTATTTTCTAATCAGTTGGTAATAACCCTTGCCATGCCTATCGAAAGATAATGCTTTTTCCCTCCTAATTTCTGAACATTTTACCCCTCCCTTCCTTGACTCTGAAAACCATATTATATTAGAGAATTATCTCTGACTCTGCAGAGAAACTTGAGTATCTCTTTTCGTAGTGCTGCAAAGACCAGAGAATAAAAACTAGGCAGGCTATTTGCTACAGGGCATTAAAAGCATAAGCTTCTTAAAAGGTGAGACCTCAGGAGCATTTAAGCCATTAATATTCTTTAAGATGTTCTCAGAAATAAATCTCTGTGCTTCTTACACACTGCATTATACCACTCTGAAATGTGCCTCTGAAAGGCGAACACATGGTTGATTTGTTGCCCCTGGTAATCAGTCAGCTGCTGTTTCTGTTACCAGATCTGGACTTCTCCCAAGCAATGTACAGTAGTTACTTCCATCCAGAAATATCAGCTGCTGTGTGGTGATTACTCCAAATGATTCAAGCTCTGCACCTGGCCTCATCCTACTCTGATAATCTTATAAAAACATCCCCCCTCTTCTGCTAATGTGCACTGGAACATGACAGCAACTTGAGCTCACAGCTTTCTCTGCCATTCCCTTTTGAACTTCACTAGCTGTGAAGTGGAAGGCATTAATAGGTTAAAAAGGACACAGAAATTTACATAGTTTCCCCAGAAAAGAGGATAGAGAATCTCTCTGCCAAAGGAGGTATTTCAGGAAGCGTTGCCACCAGATCTAACACTGGTTTGACTGTAGAATTGCTCTGCAGTCTCATGTCCCTAGTTAACCCTTCTCCCAGCTGCACTATACTGCTTAGAAATGAACTTGATGAAACATGAATAATACACAATGCCCATCATTAGTTCTTGTTACTCAGCAGAAAATCAATACATGCTCTGTTACAGCACAGGACATGCTGTTACTCTAGTCCCTGCACTCTGAGGAAACAGCTCCCATAGCCAAGCTTTACACAGCCTGCAGCAGAGTGGCTGCAGGCCACTGTGGTGGGAAGATCCCAGCAACAGGATGCTGAAAGCCTTAGCTATTGATCACAAAATGGGGTTTTGGAGACAACTGATACCACACACTGTAGAGAGCTTTGTACATTTCCTTGCTGGGAGATCTCAGCTTCTTCTCTTTGCCAGATAAGTTGGTATCAGGACACTATAGAAACATTTTAGGAACACTGCACTCTGTTCTTAATTTTGTTAGTTAAAACTCTGTTGCTCACAAGCACAGTAAAATCCCATATCTATATTTACAGCTATGGAATGGGCCTATATTCATAAGATCCCCAACTTAGTTAAAAAACTTTAAAAAAAAATCTCATCACCTCTATATGAAATACATAGTCCTAGTTTACAGTGAGAGAACTGAAGCAGAATTAGGCAGAGGTATGATCATGGCCATACATCCAACACAGGGGATGATGAGAAGTGATGGAAAATAATGATTTGGGTCCTACAACATCATTCGTGCTTCCCTTTCTATCTGGCACCTATTTAAGAACCATTCACTATGTGGGTGTTCTGCAGGCTGGCAACCATGCAGAACACAGTCATCTCAGAACACATGTAAAAAAGAAAAGGCATTTATGCTAAAACCAGCACAGCATAAGTGTACTGTGAACAGAATGGGGAATTCTTCAGGCCTTGTTCTCCAGTGACACCTGTGCTGAGTCACATTATATTTACAGCATTTTTCAATCTTTGCTATCCACATAGCAACTGAGCTTGCTGCAAACATGAATGGATTTAGCTTCACAAGGTAGGGAAAACATCTGAATTTTGCAGGCAGGACGGTGGTGCATTATGACTGAATAATTTTTGCAGGCAACACAGAACAGGGCGAAGTCAAAACAACATGCTGAACACAGATGCACTGGGATTCACAACTATGCTGTGAACAGTGTCACTTTTTTCTACCCTTCTGGATAGTCCTTTTCAAGTAGCCACACCAGCATTGCTTTACAAACTCCACTGAAGCAGCAGCCCCCTGTAGTTCTGGACAGTTCTTTTGCAGTCTACAGTAATATAACCTGACAGGTTGAGCAAGAAGTGCAGAAAGACTGTTTTCCAACCTGGAAGCAGGGAGCAAAATAAAATCTGCAGGAAACTCAACCAAGCCAGTCCATGGCTCAGTTAATTATTCCAGATCACTGGCAGAACACATGGGATCAGTCACAACCACAACCCACTCACTTTCACATCCCAGATCCACAGTCTTTCTACAAGAGAATAGTTTTTCCTAGCTGTCTTGGGAAAATGGTGCAAATGTGTCACATTCAGACAGGGAATGCCACTTCCTAGGAGATCTTCCAGGCAAGTAACACTGTGAGCCCATTTCCACACTGTTCGTGGGGCCTTGCCTGCACCTACTGCATGGTGCAGTATAAGAAAAATGAGGCATTAACATATGGTATGCAGTGATAAGGGGAACAAAACCAAATCTCTTCTCCCCAGGTAGCTTCCTGTATATCACACAGACTGCTGTGACTGAGCTATTGCAAAACCCTGTCTGCTGGTGCAATTGAAAGCCTTACAGCGCTGCCTGTTATTCTTGCAACGCCTGATACTCTGTCAAGAGGGGTGTGCAACACAGGTATTTTAAGCCGGTCTGATTAGAGGGTAAGAAAAATGCCCCATACACATGGGTAAAAGCACACCTACCTCCGAAACAGTAACATTCAACCATAGGGACAAATGTTCCTCATGTTCTCCATTCCATTGGAAAAAAAAAAAAAAAAGTCAGCCTGATGTAATTACTTTTATCTACCCTGTCAACAGCACCATCACTGCAGGGAAACAGACAATACTAAGAAGCATGGACAGGTAGTTCATGCAGGAGAAACTGTCCATGAAGTAAAGCATGACTAAGTCAGCACACTCACAATTTTTACCATAGTCATGTTTGTCTCCCTCCTTGCTTCCAGGAACTCTGTCTTCAGGTCTGGGAGACAGCTGCAGAAGGACTAACCTGGTTCATCTTTCTCACTCCTCTGGTCTAACACTGCCAGTAGTGCTTTCTTCTCTGTAGATCCTGCCACCTAAAACTATCTCCAAAGTATACTGCATTCAAATTCATGCACGTTGATGGTCCTCTTCCACCTACGATCAGAACTGAATAAAGTGAATACAGTTGCTTCTATGTTGCAACAGGGAACTTAACTCTAAATATACCCTGGAGACACCAAGCCAGTCCACAGGAAGCATTTACATGGGCATTAAAGTGACTTCAAAACTTATAAGACTATGCTGACAGATCATTAGATTTTCTACCTAACAAAATTTCAACCTCTTTTCCACGGCAAGCCATCTATTCTCTTAAACCTTCATCTAAAAATGAAATATTTTGAAACTCCCCCCTGCCCCCCCAAACTGTGGGGAACTAGCATACATGAAATAAATTACATCCAGATACTGCACATGCCTTTTCCATAAGCTCGGTGCTGTGCCCTGTGTCAGCTTCTCCCATGACAGCCAGAAAACCACATCAGCTGGTGGCCACGCAGCTGGCCACGCAGGCCACGTGGCACTCCAGGCGAGGAATCACCTCCAAATGGAAAAAACTAGGAGCACGATACATCTCAACTACTGTTTTCATGAGGTACCAGGGCAGTAGTTACAACCTAAAGAACGCTAAGTAGTCTGTCAAGTTCCATTTCCCAGTCTCTCTAGATAACCTGGCTAGTGTATCACAATGCTTAGAAGTGAAGTGATCAGTACAGTTCAATTATAACTAATGACAACCAATGGGAATGAGATGATGTTATACTGAAAGCACAAGGAAATGCTGACCTACCTGGGGCAATTTCAAAGAGATGTTTCCCTGGTTCATCAGGATTAGGTGGCAGCTCGTTCACCTGGTTGCCTTGCAGTCGTATCAAACCCTGTAAGAGATAAACACCAGTGAAAGTGGAAAGGCCACAAAGAGGCTATGGAAAAGAAGATAAACATAACACATACAGCAAATTTAAGACCCACTCTTCACTGAGTCCATTGCCTTTCCACCCTTCTGGGCAAGGAGAAATTGAGCTGGTTATGCAGCTGCCTCACCTGTTTTTCCTCTCAAGCTGGACACTTCTGTTCAAATAATCTTTCCTCTGGAATAACAATACTCTGAGCATGGATAGGTGATTCTCCTTAGTTTCTATAACTAATTATTCCCTTGCAAAGTTTTCACCTGACATTACATCTACTCTTCCTTCACCCTTTAATTTCTGGTTGAAGCCTACAACAATGAGGTGGCTAAAATCTTTGTGTCTGCACCTGAAGAAAACGGCCTGTTTTCCAGAGATTCGCAGTACACAGGGAGATACCAGAGGAGAGCAGCTGAATCAAGTTTACAAGGCAGTAGGACTACTTTTTAATCCAAGAGACTATCTAGTTCCCCTAGCAAGAAATCGGAGTCACTTTACTTCCTAAGTCCAAATGCTGCCAGAATTCAGATTCATTTTCATCTTGAGACCAGGCATAATTAACATAATGTGTTCCAGTTTTGGAATTTTGCATAGCTGGTGGCATAGTATCTTCAAATTGAACAAATCATCTTCATTTATGGAAAATCTGAAAACCATCACACAAAGCTCTTGACCAGTAACATGGGTGGAATAAGAATGAACACACTCTTTGGACCTCATTGTTTCTCCACTTTTTTTTAGTTCAATCTTTGACATTTTAAGGGATTTTCAGTGAACGTTCTTTAGGACATACACACAATAGACACATAAAAAGCAGTAAAAATGGAGACACTCAAGAGTTAAGCCATCCAAAGTGTAATCAGCAGTTCCTAGTCCTGCACTGAAGTGCCTTGGAATGGAACCTGGGTCTAAACTTTTTTTTCCCTGAACTGAAAAAGAAGAAAGGAGTTGTTTGACAGTTGTTTTCAGATATATCTATAGTAAACATGCAGTTGCATTCTCTCAAATCAATTTGGCAACAGCCAAATCCAAGATGCATTGGAGCTTCACAACATGGGTAATCAAAACAAATCCCAGGTAGCCTCTTTGTCAGCTTCCAGATCCATAGTACTGAGTAATATAATTAGCGTCTCATGAGAAAGACAATCCAGGATTTCAACTGCTGGAAGACAACCCATATGACCTTTGCAATCTTCTCCATAAAACAAAGAAGTAATTTGTGTTATTTTTCATTACATCTGTCATGGCATAACTTCCCTCACTTTGGCCCTTGGTAGTACATTTTCCTTACAGATGCTTTGTTTGGAGAAACCACTGTAATAAACCAAGGAGCCATCTTGTATTAAATGTAAGTGAATTAAGTTTTACTCTTTTCTTTGAGCTTAGAACATTAAAAAACTACTGCAGATAAATTACCAGAACAGCAATTCTTGAGATGAAAACTACTTCAGCTAGGAAATAAGATCCAAGCCATGGAAGTTTACAAGTTAGCATTCCAGTTCTGACAATCCACACTATTAAAACAACTTCCTGCTTTGAAAAGATCTGTTCATTGCAGATTGAAAATGCCTCACGAGTACTCAAATTTGTTCTTCACAAAGCAGAACTCAACCTGTCATGTCACTATAGATTCAGCAATCTGGTTTCATATTTTGCCATCCCTCAGTGGCATGAGGCTATATACCTTCACTTAGTTCCTCCTGACAAGCCAGATGAACATTCTGGAGCAGGGAATACCTGTCATCCAGAATTCATGAAACTCTGCCCCACTTAATTACATATTGCAGGCCAGTGCATAGTTAAAATGCATAGGTAGAAATGCAAGACAGTTTGAATTTAAGTATTCATAGTCTAGAACAACAAATACTACTCTAACAGATCAGCACCACCCACCCCAGTGTTGCTACATTAAAAAAACAAACAAGCAAGCAAACAACAACAAAAAGAAAAACTAACCCAGAAAATAAAAGTTCCAGAAGCAAAATTATCCTGATCCCATTACATGCTGACCATTTAACAGTTTGGACTATTGGTCTTCCTTCTACAGAATGTAAAAGCAAAAGCAACCATGAAAGAAAAAAACCAACCAAAAAAAACACAAGTCAGATTTTGTACTGAGACCTTCAGTTTGGGTATCCTTGGTTTCGCTTTGATGAAATGGTGCATTTACATTTCTATCTCAATTTTGTTTCCTTGCATTAAAAATAAACATTCTGTTCCTAGCATAATGGTAAGAGATGGGGTTGAATGTTATATAGCCCATTGTAAGTGTTTTTCATAACACATTTGACATACATTTGAGAAATCAAGATTTGAAAGGGAAAAAAAAAAAAAAACCAGCCCAAACCCTAAATGATGACAGCAGGGATATCTCAGAAGACAGCCAGAGGAGTTGAGCCAAACTCTGTAAGGGGCCAAAGCCAGTACCTGCGAAAGTGTTAAAGTGGACTTACATATTTTTGTGTGCATTCTGTCCACATAAACTAACAGCTGCCCAACACTAGTAGCTAGGGTGAACTGTGAGCTGAGCATGCCGAGATGGAGGATAGAAGCCAACTTTTATTTTAGAAAACCACATAAAAACAGAATCAAAAGAGATATTGAAGCGAAAGCTACACAGGCTATCCAGCAGGACCTTCCCCTGTGTTCCATTCCGCAACAGGCTGTGCAGCCTGAAACAGCACCACACAGCCCCACTGGGCAGACATTAATCTCCTTTCTTGCTGCACCTCCTGCAAAAATGTAGATGTTGCAACCCGCACAGCTACTGCACTCCAGGAGCAATGAAGGAGAAGGGTTGGACCTAAATGACGCTCTTCTTCGTCCCTTTCCTCTAGTGAGGAAACAAGGAGCATTGCCCACCAGAATGCCAGAGCAGAGCTGCTATGTGATTGGCTAGGGAGCGGGTGAGAGGGCTGAATGAATGTACCCCTCTGCAATGTAACCTCCACCACGAAGTCCCAGCATCTAAGTAAGATCAGATCACCTGTGGAACAGAAATTTATAGAAAGATCAAATCTTCTCATGCACATAACTTTGACCCCTTGTCTGAATAAAATAAATAATAAATACAAATAAAATAAATATCCTTGTCTGGATAAAATACTTTTTATGCCAGCATCCTGGAAGGTTTAAGGCAATACCATCATAGCTAAACTGTCTTCTCTCAGAAAGTGAAGAACAAATTTCACAAGCAATTCTCTGAGGCACATTAAAGCTCTGTGCACAGTGCAACTCATGAGATTCATGTAAAGTAGAGGTAGTGTCATGGAATAAGTTAGCCAGGAACAAGGACCAAACAGTGATCCAGTGAACAGAGCATTATTTTCAAAGACAGTACTCTGAATCTTGTTTTTACCCAAAGCTTAGGATGTTTTGACAAGGAACAGTCTCAAATTTTGGCTTGAGTGGGAAGATTGCCTTTCTCAGTCTGGTTTCTATCAGGCAGTTCTCTGAAACAAAAATGGTTTAAATTGGATGTACTGAGTGGTTCATGTTCCTTCTCCATCTCTTCCTCATACTGAATGCACAAGTTTTAAAAGTAGTTTCATAGCATGCTCCTAGGGGCATCATACTCAAGAATCAAAATGAAAAAACCTGTTAAATGTAAACATCTGCTTGCCTTACCACATAAAGTTCCCTGAAGAGAGGGAAGAAAAAGAAGTAGCTTCTATGTCAGCCTAAGGCTAAAACACATAGCTAAGGGCATGTGAGTAGGTGGGAAGGACAATTCTTTGTCCTTTAAAAAAGCTTCTTTATGAAGAATAGAACCTGAAATCTTAATGCTGCACACAGAAATTAAAACGCTTCCTGATTTTAGGAGTATATGGAACATCTCTAGGCAAGTGGTGAAATGGCAACACAAGCAGAAGAAAAATAAAACATCTAAGTTACACAACTGAAATGAGAAAGGATTTCAGAATAGCCTGAGAGAAGAATGCCAAGAAGACACAAGAAAGGACCCCAAAGATCACAAAGAGTGCTAAAAAAAAAAGCTCTTAAGGTTGTTTTTGCTGGTTTATCTTAAATTTGTGTTTATATGTTCTCAGCTGTAGATGTACATTTTCAGATCATTACCTTATTAACACAAGCTAGAAATGTACATATAGCAATAAAAAACCAACACAATATCAGCTGATTCCAGCTGATCAGACTTCTGGAGCTTCAGGCATCATTTGAAAGCTGGCAATAGTTGTTTTCTGTCAGAGTATGTAATTGTCTTATACCTTAAGGGCTGCTTTCCTTTGAGGACCAATATACATTTTTCAGGAAGAACAGCTGTTAAAGAGACAGTAACACTCTTTCTCTCTTCAAGGTACAGTTCTTTCTTAAGAAGCCCTCCAAGCAAAACTAGCCAGTCTCAAAAATTAAAAAGCCAGCACAAAATAAAAGTTATGTCTTCCTTATCCAATAATATAAAGCAAGCATAAAATCCCATTTGAAACAGTCACCTAAACCTCACATTTATAGTCAAGCAGAACTCGTGACTCTGAATCAAGCCCTGTTTTACTTCAGAAAAAGGCATGGTTTTGTGGAGGATTCATTCCATCAGCCTGAATTAGTAAACTTGGCATATATAGCTAGGTCACATATCTTTTATGCAAAACCCAATGATATACATACATGCCAGCTTTTTGCTGTTTTATAGCATAGAATGGTGAAGATGTACAGCAGTATATACAGACCAGAAGATTCAGAACATATTTACAGTGAAGAGGAGTACTTCATAGAAAAGTGCTGTCAAGCTAAAGAGTTTCAGAAAGCTGATCTTTCTGTAGGAAAATGAAGTCAGCGATGAAGTCAAATGGTTAAACCAAAATCTCACACTGCCACACCTTGAAGAGGTTGTCATTAGCTTGCCTTGGTTCACCCTTCTCCTGCAATAAAACTAAGCAAGGGGAATTTCTCCATGCTTGATGCACCATATGGTGTGATATCACTTGTCCTCCTTCAATGAGACACACCTTTGGTACAGGAAGGTGATGTTTACTGTAGAAGTTGTTATAGAGACCAACTGCTTGAACTAACACCCTAAACCGAAGCATTTCTCAGTCAATCAAAATACACTTCCTTTTTGATACTTTTCAGAACATATTCTATTTCATATATTCCGTAGAAAGCTGTCATTGAAGTGACTTGTTTCTTATGCTCTTATTCTCTGGAAAAACCCCAAACCTTTTTTTGTTATCAGTGAATTATTATGAGCTCTTCTACCTTGTATAACTAATCCTTTCAGGGAACAAAACTCTTCTCCAGGGGGTAACGGAGTACCTAGCTCACAGCTGTCCAATCTGCCTGGCACACTATTGAGACCTCTAAATAAACAGAGCTGAAAAGGTAGAAAAAACAACTCATCTTAGCACAGAGGGTGTATCAATTCTGACAGTTGCTGTCACTGGTAGAAAGACTTTAGTGAATTTAAACAGATTGATGTGTCCTTGTCCAACAGCCCCTTGGACTGCATTAACAATCTTGCTTGGGAAGTAAATTAATGATGGATGAAATCATTCTAAATTCCCAAGGTTTAGCTTGATATATGCCAAAGCATGCCCCAGAAATAAAACTTCAGTTTTTAAGTCTCCTCCCTCCCACAGGCTCTGGGAGCCTGAGATTGCTGAACAGCTCAAGGGTGAGGCAATAGGTTACAGATCTTTCAGTAAGCTGAAGGTTCAAGTTCAATTTTTGGTGATCGTGTCACTTTGCACTCTTTAAGGGCCTTGGTGCTTTGAGAGAGAATCTCAAGAGAACAAGTGTTCATACCTTAAGGGTATTACTGCAGTTCTCCCTAACAAGACCAATTGAAAAGTTCTGCCCTGTACCAGGCTCTGTGGAGCCAGGGTTTGGTAAAGAAAAGCTGTGTTGCAGCTAACATGAGTGGAAAGCTTCCTTTTCTTGACAGGGTCCCTCAACAAACACAGTTGGTGCCATAACGCCAACCATCCTAATTCTTATAGCATACTTGAGCTTCATCAATACCTGAGAAGTCTAAATAAAACAGCCACTTTCTGGAGCTGTATAAATTCAGATTGTTTCATAGATTTTAAGGGTAGAAGAAATTAGTGGGATATATAGCCTGGGCTACCACCAATCCACTAGTATCTCTGCTCTTTTTCCTGCTTTAATTTCTTCCTAGGATCAGAGCAATATTAACATTCTGCTTACTTTATACTTTTCTGAAAGAAAGGAAAAAGTGAATGCAGATTCTGAGAAAAATAACTCACATCTTAATGTTAATCTCTCCTCCATTCTTGATACTCTCAGATTTCCACCTGTCTGAAAACACCTTACTTCCTTCTTGAGTAAGATTCCACTTGATATTATCCAACGGTTCATTTTTGTCATAGCGTGTTTTTTGGAAAAAATGGAAAGTTTCCCACTAATGTTACTGGAACTAGATTTTGGTTTTGGGAATATTTTGTGAATAGTAGCCTTTAGAAACTTCTAGAGTCAGTACTGGGAAATGAATAAAAGACTTCCAAAGCTGAATACGTTAGAAACCTCTTAAATAAGGCTACAACACATTTCTGTATTTTTTCAGTAAAGCTATACCTACAAATCACACCGGACCAGAGAGTTACAGGATGAGCCACAGATATGAGTAACAGCAACAGTCCAGCCTATATATTGGCGATGGAGTAGATGGAACAATGAAGTCTGGTTACTGCAAAGATTTTCCAGATGTTGTTTGTCTGTTTCTGCAAGAAAACAAAACAAAATCCTCTTCATTAGCAGTTAATAATATCCACAATTACTTAAAGAAGGATGAAATTCCAGTCTGTTTCACTTGTAAGTAGAACTTTACTCCTTCACAAAAGTGTACCCTAGATTGGAAAGAGAAAACAAACAGCCACTAGGTGGATTTTACTGACAGGAAATGTTTAGAAAACTTGTGGATAGTCCAAGAGGACAGAGATGTGCAGGCTGATGCAGATCCCTTGAAGAAGTGGATGAAATGTCAAAATGCCCCACTGTTAGCAGGTATTACCTAACAACTAGTAAATTCCCATTACCAACTTCAATGAATATTCTCCAGTTATCCAGTTTAACAAATAAAAATATTCACCAGGTTTGTGTTATGACCCCCCTTCATGTTACATGTGCAGCTGCCCTGCTACTTTTTGGATGTCCCATTTTAAAGTCTGTTATGCCGGAGATCACATTGTTGCTATCTCTGTTCACTGATGAGAGTCCAATTGGCTCTAAATCCTTTAGTAGAATTTTTAAGTAGTGCTTCAGAACAGAGCATCAGAGTACAGTTCCTTTCTGCTACCTAGTGAAAAGAGTATGGAAGGACAATGTAGGAGGTTAATAAGAAAAGCTCATACTGAGTGGTTTATTTAGAATCGTTGTGGGGTTTAAGATGAAGGAAAAACAACAAGTCAACAGAATACAATGAACTTTCATCATCCTTTCCTCCCAATTTTTTTGTTCTTCATTTTGACTTTGAGGTTCACTGAAATTAGAAAACACACTGAAGGCATTTCAAAGATAACAGGAAGACACTGGAAAGGCAGCACAATGGAATTGCAGATGCATCACAAATTATTGAGAAATGGTACAGAAAAGTATCATGTACAACATTATCTTTAGAGTTCAGTGGCCAGAACACGTTCTAGAAAATTCTGCTATTTTCTAGAGTGCAAAATTCAAGCCCACTGCAGATGCACTAAAGCCTTTTTATCATACCAAGTCAATACTGAAAAAGAGGTTAATGAATTAGCTGCAGAGTGGCTTTTGTTCCCCTGGAAACTGCAGAGAGGTATGTGCTACCCTGGGAATAGAAATAAACCCAAAGCTACTTAAAAAACCCACACATATATTGACAGAGTTAGTAGGAGCATCAAAAGCTCTTTGCAGGTCAGCCCTCCCTTCCCCCTTTCCTCATGGGGGCACCGAAGAAAATAAGAAATGCAATGACTGTGAATTTATCCTCTAACCTTTGGCACACAAGTCAGTCTGATGTAGTAGACCGTGCAACTGCAACTATGTCATATGGCATAAAAATGGACACACCTTCAGCAGAACTGGATGTATTAGGACCACAGAATAACTCTTCTTCACTCCAGTAAGCCTATGCCATTTTCCTGTTAGATTACAGCTCCATGTTTTCAGCATTATTTTCAAGGCAATTAAAAATGAGTAGATGTGACGTTTCAAAACATGGTCTAGGGGTCAGGGAGATGTTGGATGAAAGCTGGACTTGACAATCCTAGAGGTCTTTTCCAACCTAAATGTTTCTATCAGTCTAATATCTACAATTTCCTATAAAAGCCCAGAAGCACAAGTTTGCATAAATATATGCAATGCGACATCTATAAACAAAAATATATTGTTTAAAGTTTCTCTTTTGAAACATGGCATAAATCTCACTTGACTTTGTCAGCTAAACAATAAGAAATTGACTCTTCCATAGTACATATAAATAATCAAACAAGCAGATGATCAATGGGAATTCCAGTGAAGCTATTGATTTAGTTTTTGCACACAAGTGTGCAGCCCATACTTAGCATTTAAAGAAAAGATTTAAAAGAAACATGAGTACTTTAGAGCTGAAGGAAATTAGGGATTGATATTCACTGATTAAAATATCTATCTCAAGTCTCTCTAGCCTTTAGAGAGCAGGCTATCCATAATGATGGGGCAAATCCCTGATGAGGTAAGACATTAAGATGTAGAGAACATCCCCATGCATGTATCAGGGTCACATGGGAAAACGCATTTCCATTCTCTCTCTACAATGAAATTTATATGTAACAGTTAAGCATGCAGCTGTATCAAGCAGTTTAATAATAGCCTATAACGAGCGTGTGGATGGTGATGGTGTTACACAGGCTGTATGTCACTCTGAAATGCCTGTACTGACTCATCAGGAGGCAGCAGTACAGGGATATTGTCTAGTTTATTCAGTTATGTCCCCCCTGTTCAATGACTCTGGTTAGAGGTCTAAGTCAAAACAATGACTACATTAAATATGCCACATAATATACAACAGCAACTAGGAAAGCCCTTAGCTCAAATGCTGCAAGAATATTTTACAGGCATATTAAAGAACTTGAATAAGAAATTCTGCATCTCAGCTGTAAGCTTTATCCCATCCTGTAGCACAACATACACCTCCACTAATTGCTGTAGATATAGAACAGTCAGAGAAGCAGGAAATCATCCTGAATTTAGTGCTGGGTCCAGACTGACAATTGCAATATCCTCAGCTTTGTATTTACCCTTTGTGCAGGAGCACTGTCCTCTTGTTATAACTTGCTTTAGAGAACCATGTTTAATTGTAAGAAATTGGTGCTAGACCAGCAACACACTCACAAAAGGCATGTGAAGCAGCAAGAAGTTAGTAAAAAACTCTATTCATTTTGACTTGGCTTGAGAGGCATACTTGTGCAATGTCAAAAACTGTTTAAAAAATATTCACTACCAGAAGTTGCAAGTTAAACATGTCATGTGCCCGTGGGAATGCTGCATGGTGACTGCCTATTACCCTTTATCACTAGCAAACTGCCCTACAGCTACTTAGCACATAGTTGACTAGAATCTCCCAAGTCTTTTGCAAGAATAAATGTGCTTTGGAAAGCTTTCTTGCACACGTGTTGTCACACGGACAAACTGATATAGCTGATCTAAACTTACCATTTTAAGTAGCCCTACTGTGTTTCAGTTTATTCAGTTATCATTTAGTGGTTGTTATTAAATTATCTAACCACTAGCTGACCTCCCACTTTGCTAGTTCCTAAACATTCTGATCCTATCCCTTTCCTCTGTCTGTTTTCTTTCCACAGTCTACTTTGGGATGGCTCTATGACACCATCCAATACATATTGCACAGCAGGACTTGACCAGAGGTTTCCACCAGGAAAGTGTTCTCTTTCATTCATGCTTCATAAAGTCTGTAAGTTCTGATAAAGGCAAATATCAGACAGCTTTTTCTCCATTGTAGATGGTCACATTGTTCCCCTGTCTGCTAAAGGCTGTCAGACACACACTCCTCCTTCCAGACACAGATAGCACAAAGCCTTACATAAATTCTTTCTCCTCAAAATCTGCATAGAGAAGCAGTAGCTTCCAGGTGTCTAACACATGCTAAAACACGTTACAGTCCATTCTCAAGTCCTGTATGCTACCATATAAAAAAAAACAACCAAAAAAACACCCCACTAAAATACTCTACTCACACACAAGCTAGCCCTAAGCAGCTGGCTCACTTCTCTACTTAAGAATGGATTATTTGGGAGATAATGAATTTTAGCTGACTAAGCAAGGTTTTCCACTCCTGCCTCAGTAACCTGGAACTCCATAGCTCTTCCTATCAAACTGCAGTCTCATAGTTGACCATATTAAGATTTGGAGGTCAGCATGCTCTAGCGGGTAAATAAACACCTTCTATACTTTCTCCCAAGCTCTACTACTTGCCTGGGTAGTAGTTAAGTCTCCCTGCAATGTCTCTTGCCTTTGAACCTCCTTAAGTGTCCATGGTTTTGGCTAGAATAGAGAGCAACTGAAATAAGCTGTCAATCAAAGCAGTGATCGTGACCCACACAAAAGTCATGATCAATATGCCCTACAGCTCTCTAGTCATACCTGATGTTTTGTTTCCTCTTCATCCTTATAATAGAAGAGCTGGTCCCCACGCAGCACAAACCACCGCTGCTGCCAGTTCTTCATAATGCTCCTTTGTTTCTTCAGCCAGCCACACTTCAACACACGTTCTTGAGGATTTGGAGAAGAAGGTCTGGAGGGAGGCCCAATCTGTTCACCCATCACCAAACTCTTTGACCGGGCTAAAAAAGCAATTACAGAGTAAATGAAACAAATAGGATAAGAACATACAAGACAGGCTAAATAACTGTTCCATACTTTCTTCTCAGACATGGACAGACCATTACACAGATGCTTCCTCTTCAACTAGGTACATGTATTTCAGGGTGTACATTCAAGTTCATGCTATTCTCACACAAGACAACCACAAAACTTTTGTTATTGCTCACTCTAGCAGCCTTGTAAGTGACACAACACCTCCACCAAGGCTCCATCACTCATATTACCTTTCTTTGCAGCAAGTCATTGCTGCCTTCTAGCTCTACACGGGAATAATGATATTTCTCTCTCCTAAAGGAAGACTTATCCAGTGAGGATGTGTAAGTGTGGTGAGAGAGGACAGAAAAGGAGGAAGAAGAAAGTATAAAAAACCAGCTACCATGGGGGGGGGGGGGGGGGG
>VZZY01012823.1:424979-443828 GCA_013400335.1 Eurystomus gularis
AAAAAAAAGAGAGATTCAAAACTGAGAAAAATTCAAAAAGGGAATAGTCACATCTAGATAACCTAGCTATCCAGAATGATTAAGGTCATCTCAGTCTTCAGGGCTTTCTAAAATTGAAGCAGAGAACCACAATGGAAATAGAAAGGACAAAACAGAGAAAAAAAACCCTGTAAACCTCAGGAAAGGCTTCAGATAAAGTCTATTGCCCTTTCCTTGCTCTTCTCCTCCTATGTGCCTGCAGTAAAAGTACTGAAGCTTGGGACATTTAAAGCTAGTCTGGAGTAGCAGATAATGATTACATATTGTAGGCAGCAAGCCAGTCCCCTAGAATGGACTGGTTAGCTGACCTCACAGGTCTCTTCCACCTCTACTTCCTTTGGATTGATGAAGTATCTTATAAGAAGTTATTTAATCTCATGCCATTCTCCTTCATTAGTGCTAACATGATCCTTTTCGTTGCCATTTTCTACATTCAACTAACTTAAATCACAACTTATAATTGCTCACCTGAAATACCAGTACCAGTAAATCTACATAATTGATGTCTTACATTAACACTGTAAACTGCAGCAGCTAAAAACCTGGCAAGCTTCTTATTCAGGAATCCCTGACAGTTAATTCATCCTGTCACAACAAAGGGTAACCCTCTGTCTCCCAAAGTACCATCAAAGTACTGTTTTGCCTCTGGATTCAGACACATGGCCTTGATGTTACCACCTGACTCTGGTTTCTGCCCCTGGTGCCTCACCACACAGTGGTGGAACAGACAACATATGCCAAAGAAAGAAAAAAGTGGAGGTGGTAGCCAGAGAATAAAAGAAATGATAAAAGTAAAATAATAATTATCATCTTCATCATCACCATCATAACAATAGTAACATTAAACTTGATCTTATTACTTCTTGTCCAAGAAGTGAAGTGCAGTAGAAGGAATGCTAAATAAGGGAACTCAGATTTTTGGATAGCCTCCTCAGTGTAATCCAGTGAGGGAAATCACATTGGCTTCTGTGAAAATCTACATTCACCTTCCCCATGACCATCATGTTCTGCTTCAGAAAGAAATACAAAACCAGCACTTTTACACACTAAACACTTCTATCAGTGAAGGGTAGATCTGAATGGTACCAAATATCCAAGTCTCCATGACAGCAATCTCCACTTGTATAGTATCATATTCTTCCTCTGCCACCCAGGCTTAAAAAAATCCACTCACGCCTCCTGTAACCATCCATCAGGCACTCAAGTCTGGTCCCTGACACCTTCCTGGTTTTATAGGCAGAAGATGCTACTGCTTTATTAGTCTCAAATTTCAGACTCAGTGAAAGTTCTGTCTGATAGCCAGAAAGGATTTTGTTTTTTTCTCTGAACTGCTAAGGTAAGTTCTGCTATTCTCAACAGAGCTGTGAGTAAGAGGTTTTGCCTTGTGTCTCAATCAAGTGATATTCTGTTTCAACTCTTAACTATTTCCTGCTGTAAGAAGTTAGGGCTTTATTTTGGGTTTGGTTTTTTTTTTACTTTAAAATTTAATTAGAAAGTTGAAATGTTATAAGAAGGATGGATCCATTATCACAGCTTTTCAGAATTACACTTTATTTTTGGTTAAAATACCTTGCTGAATTTAGCCATAGCTCATATATAGCATTAGTCCTACATTAGTGAAGTTTACCAGCAAACTTTTCATTTGCATAAGTAACCCAGCACTCCTCAACTCTTTCTTTATATAGCCAAAACTATTTAAAAAAAAATTTAAAAATCAACACAGAATTCATTTAAAACCAGGCTTTGATGTATCCAGACATATCGTCTGAGCTCTCACAAATAGGCTTTTTTCATTCCAACAGAAACATATCAAAGGACAGCTTTTCACCATGAAGCTAAGATCCTTATGCCTGAATACATCCCTTTCTGGTAACACAGTGCCCTCTAGCAGATAACAAAACAAACAAACAAAAAAAAACAGAACAACTTTATCTCCTTCCCCCACTCTCTATCACTGCCAAAAAATGGAGGATCTTATTTCACAGAATCGCAGAATCATTCAGGTTGGAAAAGACCTCTAGGATCATATGCATGTAGTAAGAAAACACACTTTGCATATCCAGAGGCCCATAAGGATTTAGCTGAAGGAATCAGCTCTACATCACATCCCACTGGAAAAACCACAGGCCACACTGTAAAAGGACCAAACTAATCTGGTTTAGACTATCCCAGATTCCTTTCCACATTCATGTTACAACATACGTTATTTCAAGAACAAATATACCAACTGTTTACTTATCCAAATGGAACTGTAATGTTTCTTAGGCAACATCTTGGCTCTTAATCTAACCAGTCAGTCTAATAATACCAAAATCCATACTTCAGTAACACCTCAACCTGCTCCACACTGAAGCACCTCAGCCGTCTCAAGTTCTAGCCTGCAGCTCCCAGCAGTTTCCAATTTTCCTGACTTGTATATACTTATAACTCTCTCTGCATATAATTATAAAGCCCTCTCCTACTTCACCCCTTCCCCTAAAAGGAAATTAGATTTATTTAACTGGAAGCCTCCTACCTTTCTTTTAGCATCTATGTTGACACAGACCTTGTAAAACACATCAAACATCTAGCTTTGGAACAACCCAAAGTATGTTATCTCGTATTTCCCCTCACACACTCTTTGGTGTTATTTGTATGGCTCTACCTAGTAATTATTTATCATAATGAAGAGTTAAGGTTTTTATGATTGGCCACTGGAGAATGCATATCTTCATATTTTTATGTTAAGCAGCACCATGTCTTACTCAATTGCTATGGTTATTAATTCTTCATGTTGTCTTAGCTTTGCATTTCTTTAGAGTATCTAGTCATGACTGTAATAGTTAATTTCATCAGGAAGATACCTAGTAACCTCATCTGCAAATCAACAACATGGATCAGATAAAAATTTTTAGAAGGCAGATTTATGGCTATTAACAGCATTGATTTTTGTATTGCATGCTTCACAAAATACAATAATTACATAGAAGTCAGAATAATAAAAAAAAAAAACTTCCATGGATGAGCACAGCCTGCTTTTAAAGCAGTCTCTCATACTACTGAAATCAAAACATTTGCTTTGATAAATTGATCTAGTACATCAAGCCCCTGATTCTCAACGTAGATAGCTAGATATATATATACACACACTTTACACTTAGTTCTCAGCTATTTAACAGAATTATGGAATCAGTAGAGCATAAAGAATAAAACAAATCAATAAATCACAACAACTCAGCAAATACTTTGCATGCTCTAGAGTTCTGACCCAGTAATGCATTTTCAATAACACCGCACAGTTTGGTTTTTATCTTCACATTTTCATTAATTGATTATTGATTCAGCCATACACAAGTTCTAGACAGAAATCAATGTAGAAAGGATTCAAACTCTCCTTTGAAAAAAGGTTTGGGATTCATCTGCACAGTACAGCACCACTGAAATGCCAACGACAGAACATACCCACTCAGAAGCAGGGAAGCAAGGCAATTACAGCACAGCAAGATTACAACGCATCGGGAAGACCCACACCTTGCTGCTCCATATGTGGCACTAACAATGAGCCAAGCCTGTTTGTTAGGACAACAAATCATTAGAAGGCATGAATCAGAATTCACAGACCTTGAAAATACTCCTGTTACTAAAAGTGACACTGGAAAGTGGAAGTTCTCGTATCTAGATGAAGATGGGAGGAGGAATACAAGCAAAGATAGCAGGGTGGTGATCAACACCAGTTGTGCAAATGCCTGGGCTACATTAAATAAGCTCCCCACCAAAAACCCCCACACATGGTTGCTACATCTTTAACAGTAAATTCAAAGATTACCCTAAGGAGTGGATGGACCATATTGGATGGAGCCACACTGCTATTCCTTGCAGAGATAGCAATCCCTCCCCATCCCAACTCAGCCCAGTCTAGAGCTATTCTTTCTCCATTTCTCTTCCTTCCCCCATTAACAGAGCACCATGCACTTCTCTAAGACTTCACAGAATCATTCTGGTTGGAAAAGACCTTTAAGATCAAGCCCAGCCATTAACCCAGCACTGCCAGATTACCACTAAACCATGTCCCTCAGAACCACGTCTACACATCTTTTAATAACCTCCAGGGATGGTGACATTGCAACTCAGACTCCAAGCAATATACATTTCTCTGTTTTCTCATCACATCTATTTTCTACATGCACACAACAGAGGCAACTTCTTCCCTTCCCTATCCATACTATTCCCCTTTCCTAAGATAACCCTGCCTAGCAACATTATACAACCTCTTCTGCTCTCCTCCTTCTACTCACAACTCTGAACATCACTGCAGATTTCTGCAATCAATAAGTACCTACTTAAATCAAGGACATGGAAATCAATCAAGCCAATGCAATTCGATATCAATTAAAGTTGTAATCTTTTGAAATTTCATAGGCAGTTAGCTTAAATCAATATAGTCATTATAATTGATTCTGGCTGCCAAACTGTCCTACAGTGAAGGCATTTTGCTCTAGTGTTTCTTCAGCCTCATGACACAGTGACACTACATATTACTTCTGATATATTCTCTGTTTAAATCACTAGCCACAAAGTGAAGTGGTTTCACATACTATAAACAATATTCTCAATTGTTTCATTTAATACAAACTTTGCCTCAAAAATGGATGCACTGAAAACATGTTCTATGCCTTAGAAGGAGATACTGTATTTCCTGTCACCTAATTGTAGGAAATAAAATACTTGGATTAGATTGGTTTTGTGTCTGTTATATATTTGTATTTGTGATTGGATTTGATTGCTGAGATACCACAGCCAGAGAGCACAAATGAAACCAAGACACTTCCTCAACAAAATCTGAGAGTTTAGCATCTTCAAACACAATAAGCAAAGAAATTAAAGGCATATTGCTTTAAGTGGTTGGTGATGAGATGTGTTTAGGCATCTAGAAGGATTTCAGCTACAAAAAAAGTGGCAAGGGCTTTTAGTTCCCTGAAGCCAAATAGAGTAGCAGTCTGCACAGAAACAACACACAGCCGTATGTCTGCTCACATTTTGTGACCTGTAAGTCATTTACCACATTCAGAAACACTACAATAAGAGCACATTATGCTCCATTACTTTGATTCACTAAAACTACACCTGGCTATTCAAAACATTTTATACACCAAAACGATGTGCTGTGTTCTACTTCTTTCTATTATTTGTTTTTCTTTCAGCCAAAAATATGAAAAGATATTTTGCTTTGGAAAACCATTTTTTATGGCCATCCCTCAGATATTGCTGAATAAAATGAAAAGAAAAACAAGTGTGTTTGGAAACCTATAAGAGATAACCCATATATGCATTACGCTGAAGCAGTTTTTCAACCTTATTGTCCCACCAAAGAAAAGGGGGGAGACAATTAGCTTTACATGTTTGCCTAGTAACATGTATTTTCTGCAATGGTTGAGTTACCAGACTGCACATACCAAAGCAGGTAGGCTTCCCAAGAAAAGATTCGGACAGTCTAAAGGAAAGATCTGTTTGTACAAACATACCTGTGAACAGTGAATGCAGAACAACTGCATTTGCAAAGGCCACGTCATAAATCTGAATTCCAATGTAAACTAGTATAATTTCACTTTCAGACCAAGGATAACTGCTGTTAGAAACTGGCTATGTATACAGAGGGTAAAATACCTTTTGGTCCTTGCCTAATGGGCAGAAACTCTGGTTAGAGATATTTACATGTAGGTAAGACATACTCTGTTTAAAAATGAAAAATCAAAACCAACCAACTATATAAGCAAAAAAACCAACCAAAAAAGCCCCAACCAAAACACCAGACCAACCACACAGACAGCCTTTAGAGCGGAAAGGGCAAAGAGACAGACGAAAGATGATCTGAATAGCAAAGGAATGACTTAAAAGCACATTTCAGCTACAGAGCACAGGTATGGCCAAAGTATTTGACCCAGCCTGAAGGACTCTGACAAGAAATAAACTATACAATGTAGAAGATGCATCAGTGTCCCCCAAAAGGGGCCCAAATAGATCAGGAAACTAGATTTGTTCATGAAGGAGCACTTTGTCTCTAGAACACAGGTTCATACCCTCTAAGAACTCCTCAGACCAATAGCTGAGGGTTCTGCTTTTGAAGTGTTTGCTATTTTAAAAAGGTTGTTGTCTTTTATCTCTTTTGCACTGCCAGATCAGTCACTGCTCTTTCTCTGGCAAAAGGTAAAGAGAAGTGAATACCACATGAAAAGAGTTCTGATTAATAAAATCAGACTGCATAAATTCTCCATACCGGCATGTTTTAAGGGTGGGCATGCCAACAGTACCTGGCAGAACAGAAAGCAAGATTCCCTGCTAGCTAGCAAGTTAGCACACCCAAAACCACTGTTGTACTACTCATATAGCATCTGGTGCTGAAAGCTCTGCAGCCCTGACATATCATAAGCTCAGGCAAAGCAATGCATATTTACAGTCACCTATAGCTTTTCTAGAGACAGAGTTAGCTCAGATCATCCATCTGGCATCAATCTTCAATAGGCATGCAACATCACCTTCATAGAAAACGTAGAAAAACTGTGCCTGTGTTCCACCTACAGTACAGCATTTACAGAACACAGTGAGAATCAAGAGGCAAAAAACACTGGTTTGAGGGCAGTTTCTTCCTGGACTGGCATTAAGAAATTAATTTAAGTCTTCTTTGTAGTGTTCAAGATAACATCCATGACACATCAGCACCTTACAAGCAGTATAGTCAGCTCTGTATAAGACATGTTCTACATCAGGAAAATAATTTTATACTCCAGTGATCTGTTCAATGTGGCCGTAAAAGCCATTTTACTGATCAGAGCTACTTTGTAAAGGTATGAAGGTAGCACATCTAAACAAAACAGTAGGGGGAATCAGACTCAAGGAAGACAAGAACTAGCTTCAATCTTAATTATCCTTTAGAATGACACGAAGGTTCAAGGCTTCCATGAAATATGCTAACAGGTGGCCTGGTAATGTCTTGTATTTCTTATATCAAAGAACTCACACACAGTAGTAGCACATACTGATATACATTAATGCAGGGCCTTTCCACAAGTGAGAAAAGCTCATGTCTATTGGTAATTAATGCAACTCACCCCGTACAATAAAACAAACAAACAAAAACAACGCACATACTCAGTAGACAATTTAGCCCTTTACTTCTGAAGACCAGTTTACATTCATCTTCAACTTATTGTTACAAATTCATGGCATCTTACACTCCAAAACAGAGAACAGTCATTTGAAGTGTTTAACCTTTTATTTCCCAACAGATTTGAACTACTGCCCCAGATTATAGGAATATGTGGGGGTTTTGGCACCTGTCAATTGATAAACCTTAAATTCCAGAGGTAACCAGCCACCAGCTGCTTACAAGAGTGCCCTATAAATATACAAAGCCATGCCAGTCTTAGCAAACCACTGACATTAGGTCATGGATAAGCACCAAGATGGAAAGGTGATGGCTTGATTCTTTCTGCTACAACGTACTGACCTACTGATTTACCACCTAGTAAAGTGAAATACCTTATTTGAAAGAACACAATGAATTGTTGGAAACCACTGAGAACTGTCAGTATTCAGATGAGGTATCCTGCATCTCCTGTGCAGAACTGGGGATTTTGGCTAGGTCTATATTACAAAGTAGTACAGCACACTGAGTGTAGCGTAGAAGAAGCAGGGAAGAATAGCTGGTACCACAGATGACCACCTACATAACACTTATTTCAGGGATTTCATTTGGACTGGCTATGGAAGCATACTTCAGATGGAGCACATTTTCCTTCAGAAGTAATCCAAGACTATGTTAAAACACCAACCAAAATATGGTAGGTAGGAGAGATGAGCAGATCTGCTTCAGACGCATGCCACTGATCCAAAATAAAATGGATGCTTACGTAGACAACCTTAACCACTTCAAAAGAAGACAGTGGACAGGATCTGCCTACTGACCCAGTAGCTTAGGCTAACAACAGAGGCACACACCTGGTAGAACTGACAGTAAATAGTGACGGTTTTAAATATTATAGTAGTAGGGACTAATAATTATAGCTACTTTCTTAATTGAAGAGTTTAAGTCTTAGCTGTTGAACTCAGCCATTCCCATCTCTAGTGTATCCAAACTAGCAGCATGGCTGAATCTGCACAGCGTGAATAAAAATGCATACAGAACAAGTAAGAGAAACTATTGCAAAAAAAGTCTGTGATGGGACAAGGAATAAAGACATTATTAATTTAGCACCCTAACTACAGGCTCTTTATTTCTTAATAAATGATATCACATTGAGGGGTGCAATGCTTATGCCTTTCTTTCAGTACCAGCCACTTTGCTACAGCAAAAAACCCAAACTCATGCAGCACTATGAATTCATTTCTCTATGACAGAGTACACAAAGTACATCAGAGCACAAACATTCAAATTTGCTTTCATCATGCTCCCAAGTTTTTCTTCACTAATGATGGCCTCCTCTCCCTCCTAGAAATAAGTGAATGAAGTAGATTTGCATAGCTTGCTGCAGGTCCTATTTTAAGCACTCCATTTAGCATAGCTTTCTCCAAGTCAATGAATATAAACACAGAGGCAAGGAACAACCAAGTAATACACTGTACTCTTTAGGCAAGGTTAGAAAGCTACAAGCTCCATGAATTGAACTCTAGTCACTCAAGTAATATTCACATGCTTCATTTATTTAAGTACTGACAGGAATATACAGAAGCTGGGATGCAAGTCTGTTACAGATTTTTGCTAACCTACACCAATGTACAGCAGATTCAAGTTAGTTTCACTACCAAGAGAGATTAAGTATATTTTATTCTTTCTCTGGAAGGAGAAGTCAAGGATATTCTTACCTCTTGCTCTTGCTGATCATGAGTAAACTCTGTAGTCCTTGGGTCAGAGGCTCAAATTCAACCTGCTGTGCCCTTTGTTACTGCAAAATTAGCATTATAGACCGTATTGATAAGCAGCCCAAGCACAGAAACCTGCTCCTAGCAAGAGACTGTACATTAATTTTCAGATCCCTTTATCTGCATTGTCCTCTGATAGGTCCCAGCTGGATCCACCGTAGACAACTCAGAGGACAGATTACCACTTAGGTCACGGCCATTTGGTGTGTTGATTTAAAACACATTGACTTGTCACAGCTAAAAATATATCTAGCAAACCCAAGCATCAGCTCTCCACTCCCACTGAATCTGGCAGAATCTCTTGAGAACTGTACATCTTCTCCATCTGGTTAAACTGCTTACCTGACAAACACTGCTGAAAGCATCTCTGGCAAAGCTCTGTAGTCCCATGGGCAACCACACTGAGTTACAGCTCACTGCTGCCAGAAGAGGGAAGACTTACTCCCTTCTCCCTACACCCACACTGCTCTTTCCTTCTGCTGATACACCCAGCCTTACATTCATACACTTCACTGAAAAGGTGAGACCCTTTTTATAACAATAGTTACTCACTGTAATGGCAGAAAGTTACCTCACATTTTTTTCTTCCTGCTATTTTAGTGAGTCAAATCAGGTCACAGAAGGAACACTGAGTTAATACCTTGTACTCCCTCTGCAATCAGCAAAAGCCTCTTGTAATCTTCCCTATGGGTAGGGCTTTAGGACTTAATTTTTAATAGCCTTCCCTGCTATAGTGGGCTGAGAAGCAAACAAAAAAAAGCTAACCATAGCAACATTCAAATTGAAGCTGGGACTGTACCCAGAGTTTGTACAGCACCAGGTATTGTAGAGTCCTGGTTAAGACTACAGCTCTTCGGCACTACAAATGCAGCACAAACATATGTCTGCTGCAGCATAACAACTCAAGCTGGTCATAGCTGAAGTGTTGGGCCTGGGTTGTGGGCCCCAAATTGGAGCTGACCTGTGGATGAGTCACAGCCTAGCAGAATATTTTGTTCCCCAGGTGGCTCCAGGCCCCAGAGTCAGAGCCTGGCCCAACAGTATGAGACCCTGCCTTCCCCCTGGTGGTCATGGTTGGGGTGTGGGCAGGGCCAGGACTACATCAACAAGGAGCTGATTAGTTTATGAGCAGCTTCCTTTTGGGGCTGGTGGCTCTTGTGGTGGTTGCTGCTACACTAGTTCCCTGCAGAAACACAGAGGATTCCAGAAAGAGAAGAGAAAAGGGATGTACTACTTCTAAGGGGATGTTGCTGAGTTCTGTGTCTGCCAGCAAAACCAGAGAAGAAGCAGCACAAAATTGGCATAGTCAGCAGGATGAAGAGAAGTAGCAGCACAACAGGCCCTCCAGTCACCCGTGTGTTTATAATAAACACTAATGCCTGTGCCACGTCAAACACATGGTCCATATTATTCAGACACCGTAGTTAGTGTCTGCAAGAATCACTGGTACCTTACACTGATGTTATGAACACCAAAGACATTTGTCCACCACACTCCATTGGATATCACTTCCCATAATTATTCAGGATTGAGAAACTAATCAAGAGTACAGAAAATTTTGTTACGGCCTTTTGCCAGCAACTGGTTATAAGACTCAAGTGATACCATGGCCCAGTCATTTTCAGCAATGAGTTTCCCCAAATTCAGCCATAATGTTATAGTTCTATTGTTTCCCTCATCCAAACATCAGGAAGGTATTAATTCCTACCCTACTTCTCAGGTCATAGCATTGAAACAACAGTTCAATGTGCCTGTTTCAACATCTGTTGTACTGTTTTCAATGTGTAAACAAAGCCTGCTTGCTTCTCTGTACAACAGGCAGCTAAGATGAAGGCAGAAGAAATCCAGAAATTCTTACCCCTACAGGAATTCATAGTCTGAACCCAAGTGCCAAACTTAGATTATTTAGCCACAAGTATTTGTAATTGGTTAATTAGGTAAGGGTGGCTCCTCCCAAACTGAAGGTCTGCACAGGAATATGTGTTAACCCTGCACCTCCAGTTCTCCCAAAAAGATGATTATGAGCCCAATCCTTTCCCTGCAGCAGAATCAGTTCTCACCTTAGAACCAATATATACAGCTTCCTTGTCATTTAGCTCCTTATACCATAGATTTGTTCTTTAAACTTCATTATCAGTTCACAGGATGACTACTGACGCATAAATAATTCTTCACATTTGCATTTAAGAGGAAGGATATTACAAGTAACATTTTTCAATTACAGCAAAGATATAGTATCTCCTCTCTTTAGCTCTTCATAAAGACCAATTTACTATCTTTCGGGCACAAGGGACAGAGAAAAGCTCTGCAGAAGGAACATATATTAAAACAACTGTCAGCAGCAGCTTCCCTCCCCCATGTTAGTTTTAAATACCTTAAACATGAAGGCCTGGACAGAGTCTAAACATAGATCCTTTCCTCTTCAAGCTTACCAGGTAGCTCATACTGCAGCCTCATCAAGGTTTCCCCTTCCTACCAGTGTGCAAGGGCCTTTATCACTCTCTCAAACTACCTCTGCCCATAATGCAGGGAGCTGGAGAAAACAAATTAAGCTGTTCACACTGCTGTGCTTGCCTATCAGCTACCATGAATGCAAAGGGAAAGACAGCAAGGAAAAAGGTCATTCTCTCAGTAGCCCTGCAGTGAAGAGGAATACATTTATACAGGCACTAAAGGTAGCAGGTGACTGTTGTCTCAGGACAGAGGTGCTAACATTTGTAGTGCTCTTCCACTATGCTCTTCACAACCCTCCTAGTTTCACCCTGTACTCAGCAGGTGTTTTACAAATAATTAAAGAACCTATGGCTTTTTCATTTTTTAATATTTAATTCCCTCCCCACAAGTTCTCTCCCCAGCAGTCCACTACCCTTTGAGCTGAGTTACTGCTGTTTCTCAAGGCCTCTTCCTCTCCCCAGGAGGTGAGGCCAGCCTCATTTTTTCAAGTTCAGATTGCCTGTGATTAGTAAAATGGTGTCTGCCTGCAAACTTTTCAGGGCTTCGCCTAAGGAGAGCGATTTCCTACCCGAGCCTTCAGGCAAGGACAGAAAGCTATTGCCAAGTGCAGCACTTACTTTAGCATACAACATGAATCCTATGTTGAAAGAGAGGGGCATGTCTACAGAGATGAGAGGATTACACCTTTGGGTGGCCCAGGTCCTTCTTCACGGACACACTACAAAGCAAGGGTGGAAATCTGAACCTGTCTCTGGAAGAATCCCACAAATATAACTTTCTTGACCCCTTTCAGCCCCCTGCTTGTTCACTTCTCCCCTATGTTTTACCCTCTAGTCTGGGTCTATTTCTTCCTGCTGCCTTCATAGGGTAATTAATCCAGTAGCGCACCAGCCCCAAAACCTCCCTCCACAGCCCCTGTACCATCACCTTAGGATTTTAAACTCAACTCAGCAATTTATTTCGTGTTCCTCCAAAACAAAAAGATGAAACTCAGATTCACACTACAGGCAGAGCAGCCACTGCTACCTCCTCCTCCCTAGCACCTCACAGACTCCTTCCTCCACCAGCTCACAAACTGTGAGCCATAAAACAAATCATATTTACTCACACTTCATCCAAATCCTTTATCCACATACCTTTCTAGGGTACAGCTCCTGAAATTTTCTCTTCTTGCCTTAAAGAATCATTCATTTAAGGAAGGGGGATAGCGAACCTCCTCCTTGCAGCTGAGCTCCTCACTAATGGTGGCTCTACCTTGACAGCTGCAGCTAGTCACACTGATTGCTCCCTGCCCCGGAGGCTGATGTGTTCCCTGCCATGTAGGTGAGCTTTCAGGGGCTGAAGGAAGTGTTTGGAGAAGTTCACAGCTCCAGGGCTGTTTATTTTGGTTCCAGGAGTAAGAAGCTGGGTTACATTATTTGCCTGGCAAGATGGAGGTGCCAAGGTGATGTGTGCATCGTCAGCTCCTCAGAGAAAGAGCTGCAGCATGGGGCTGTGGAGGCATTGATACTCCTCTTTGCAGAGCTAAAAGGCTGCAGATGTGGTTTGTTGAGGGGAAGTAGACACATGAGAGAGTTCCCCTTTTCTGCCTTTCACTGGCTAGCGAAAGGAGGGCCCTTCACACAGCATGATTTTGAAGGGGATAAAGCCTGAGGAGCTGCTTGCACTGGAGCAGTCTCTGAGGTTCAAGACTTGCTCCAGCAGCATGATGCTAGCCTCTGCAGGAGTTGAGGGGGAAGGTGCCCCCAGTTCTTCCCTAATGCCAGAGGAAAATAGAAATATGGCAGTGAACTCCTGTTGTGCATGGGGCACCAGGATTGCCTTCTCGCTGTGAAGGACTTGGAGAACAGCCAGAAGCTGGAGGGTTGATGCCTTGCTAAACAGTGAAGTCTGCGTGCACTTAGGACTGTTTGGCTGCCTCTGGATCCTTATGAAATGTATTTATTTCACTGTTCCTAATTTCTTCTCTCTGCCATATTCTCTTTCCAAACTGAATTGCACACTGTTTCTTTTTCTCCTTTTCGTTGAAGTATTCTTAACCACTGTTTTTTATTCCCTTGTTGGGCTTCATCTCAGCTCTGTTGTGCTGATTGTTCTGCTATCTATGCCTGCTACTGGGGTTGTAGGGTTGCCTCTTAGATGAGGTCCAACTCCTGGAACCTGAAGTGCGTTGACAGTATGGAAGAATTATTAACCATCTGGGCCAAATATGACTGAATAAGCAGCATATTACAGAGTCAGAGGTCACCTTTGCTAGTCTGAAAATGCCTAATTTATGTTTCTTAGATGTTATTAATCATTAGCAAAGCTTATTCCTGAGCCTGGAAAACTCAAGATGGATGAGAACACCTGAAAGCCATGACTGGTTGATAGCCTTCCGCTGTCATTAAGACTTGTCTTGGAAACGTGATTAATATTGTCATTTCTTTTAGACAAGAGATCTCTAGAGGGATGACTCCAATCACCCTATGTTTCCAGTACAGAAAAAAAGTTCCTTGAGGCATCCCCCACAATGTCATACTAGTATGTTCATCCTATTATCCTGATGCCCTCCATTTACTTAAGAAAGTTGCAGGGTTGCATTTATATGTCTAAGCAATTCCTAACTGGTGAGTTCTTACGGAGTCAGGTGTATTCTGATAACAGAAAGTGGCTAGTGAAAGGATGCTGAATAAGAAGAAAGGATAATTCAGTATTTTTTCATGTGCGCTGAACTTCAGGAAACTCATTTCAAGTCCTGGCTCTGCCTTGGACTTCCCTAATCCCCAGAATGTAAATATTACTTGTGAAATGTGGCATGTGCAAAAGTAAATATATTTTGAATTATTAAGTTCTGAGATACCATGGTAGTGATTTGTCAGCCACCTACGTAGTGGATTAACATAAAATTATCAGATCTGAATACAAATATCTTGTGACTCTTTGACAACTTTGGAGATGTCTAAATTAGCAAATAGTGCAGATCATTGGGAGTGGATCTGTTAATGGCTGGGAACAAATATCCATGCTGCACATGAATTTCAGGGGGCTCTGTTTTGGTCTAGTGATATTCTGATCCTGTGGACTGAATATCTATTAGTGGCTGGAAAGCACTAGGTGCACTCCTGAATATATCTTCACACTTAGTTTAATCTAAAAGGGATTCTAGTTTGTATATTTGAAGTGCTGGGGCCCAAGCTGCGGGCCCCAAATTGGAGTAGACCTGTAGATGACTCACAACCTAGCAGAATGTTTTGTTTTTCTTATCAGCTTCATGTTTCAGAGGCAGAACCTGGCCCACCTGTGTCTCTGTGGCTCCGCCCTCACCCAGGTGGTTGTGGTTGGGGTGGTGGGCAAGGCCAGGATCATATCAGCCAGGAGCCGACTAGTCAAGAGCTTCCCGTTGGGTGTGGCTTCTGTTGGGGCTGGTTGCATCTTGCTGAGCTCTCTTGGTGGTGTCCTTCCACGTGAAGGACCACTGAGGGAGCCACCTCTGTCTGTAGTGCCCAGCAGGTGATGCTGGCACCACAGTGGGCAGTGGAGGAGCTGGGCCCACAGGAACCTATGGCAGGATTGTTTGAAAGAAGACTCGTGCGGTGATGTTGCTGAGTTCAGTGTTGGCCTGTGTGATCAGGCAACTGATGGCAGCATAAAAGGTTGATGAGTGGCTGAACCAGCACAACAATATTCTGAGACTACTTCCTGACATAACCAAAGTGCAGGAATTGAGAAGAATTAGATTTGTTTCAAAAGCCCACTTCTAAGCCTAAATTGCTCATGTAGATTCCAAAGTGTACTACTGTAATTTTTTTAACTGTCATTTGCTTTTGTATTAAATAATATGCCTTCAGACTGCAGAATCAAGGAAGTCTGGATTTCCACTAATAATCTATAATAGTACTTTACCCTCTAAAGACCTTCCTGGCAGCACTACTATATACCATCCTTAGAAATATATTATGTATGCTAAAGCCCACTTAAAATTGAATTATTACAAGATTCAGAGAAGGAAAAAAGAGAGAGGGAAACAACTCTGTTCTACTACAGCCATACTGAAGGAATCCTGAGGTAAAACCAGTTCATCTGCAGCAGGCTAGCAAGCCAAAATATCTCCCATAACTTTTTTCAGGCTCTAAGTTTTAATTAAACAAACAAAAAGTTGAATTATTATGATTATTAAGAAAATTTTCAACATACTATAACATATGTACAAGCATGCCGCAAACAGAAATAGTAGGCCAGAGAAGTTCAGACGATTCTGTAATGTCAGACATCCAGTAGTACAAAGTCCCAGTAAGGCAAGAAGGTTTATTCTCAGTACCTATACAACTGAGGCAGATTGTGCTGAAGACAAGACTACTGCAAAGAGTCTATCATGTCGGCAGTCTGACTGTCTTGCTATAGAGGACAATCCCATCACACCACTGATTAAAAACCAAATGCATAAATTTGTAGTCAGTCCAACTTCTATTTCGTAGCACATTTAAGTGCAACCAGGCATGTATAACCTGTTTGAGACTTTTCAAATCAAGGAGCAAATTCTTTGTTTCATTTTTTCATCTCTTAAAAACAATGAAACAAAACTGCATTCCTCGAGACTGAAAGATACAGTCTGAAAACTGCTTTCCCTGCTTTCTATAGTGAAAGTTCTTTTGGCTCCACTCTGGAAGGCAGTATTTCTATACCCCATCACAGAGAAAGAATATGAAAATAGATGTTTTCCATTGCAGTCACTTATTTCAGAATCCCAGACTCTGCCAACTGCTGTACATAAAAACACTGTAGATGCAATAATAATGCAAAATCCATTCAGGCCTAGCCAGGATGAATGATTTTCCAGAAGGCTCTTCTATGCACATTAAGATTTTCACTCTGTGAGATTTTAACACCTTCCTAGGTCTTCGGAAGACATAATGTACCTCTGAATGCGTGTTTCTCAGTTCCAGATGCAAGCTTGCTCATGGAACCGCAAGGATTGCATTACACTTGACAGTTACCTCTAGTAAGGCAAATTATCTTTGTTCTCTACTGTACCTTGCACAGGTATTAAGAACTACACATGAGGTGTCAGGTGTAAGACCAGACTCAGCATTTTCAAAAGCCTGAATGTCTTTAAACCCTGGAGCTTTCTTAAGGACCACCTATAAGTCAAACAAAAATTACATCACCAGATGCCACAAGTGAAGGCTAGAAGCTACATTCTTGGCAGAGATTTAAAAATACAAGGGGAGCTTATGAATTATTCTTATTTGCACAAATGCAGGGAGCCTGAAGCAAAGAGCCGGACACACACACAAGGTGGTTTGAGTAATTCAGCCACAAGAAATTTACACCAAATACATTAATATCCCAAGATTCAACTTCATTGCTGCTCCTATCACACTCAAGTGAAACCACAGGCTGTACCCAGAGTATCCATTCTTATCTCTTCATTCTGTCTGCTCAGAGAAATCACACTTCCTCTCTTACACAACTAAGTCCTCAATGGCAGAGCTAACAGCTACTACTCTGAGAAGTCAGCCAAGCTCATGCAGCACCTTGCAGATCTCCTGCCCTTGTTGATGCCTCCTGTCAGCAACAGATTCTTGCAGCCACCTCAATACTTTGCTTGCCCACCATTTACCACCTGAACCTTCATTAGCAATCCCAGCTGAGAGTCCAGGGAGCATGAACTACCATTTCACATTCAGTTCAGTCTTGCAAGGTGGGATGCTTACCTTCAAGAAGCATTCAGCATCTTCAGCACTGCCTGTTTACATTTCCTGTGAACATGAGCTATAGAAGAACCTTGCAGGATTAGGCCCTATTTGGTAGCCTTTGTAAGAGATTACCAATGCTTGGCCATGGCATTGCAAAAGTAGAAAAATTCCTGAAGTTTCAAAAGCCATTGAGCCAGCTCTTTTTATGAATTCTAAATTCACTAAGAAATAAGCCTATCACCGCACAGTTAATGAACCAAACAAAACAAACCCTGAGAGAATGACATATACTGCTATAAATGAATCACAAAGGTACACTACTGTGTACCTCTTCCAGATGAATTGAAGAAAGTGGAAGAACAGTAGGCATGCAGTTGTGATAGCCTGCATTCCTTGCTCTGATACAGACTTCCTGTACCACTCCAGTCACATCATTTATCTTGTCTTGTCAGAGCTACAATAGCTCACAGGAATGCTGGATAACAAATATATTAAAGACTGGAAGGAGATTAGACACCCATGAGAAGAACAACAAAGAGATAGCACCTATGAGAGACTTACTGAACTTCTACAAAACTGTGTACTAAAAAATAAGTACATATGACTTCACTGTGGGTGAGGCTGTTATGTATCTGACCCTGACACCTCCAGATGGCAGGAGGCTTCTTCTTTCTGAGATACTAACAGCTGTTTAATGGGCTGTTGATATTTTAAGGACTATTTCAGTGTGTAATACTGCTTTTATACATATGATGCAAAGTAACATTTGGCTTGAAGTATCTGTCTCAGAATCACAATGGCTGGAAACAGAGACACTTTCCTATTTTATAATGCTGGCATGGCTGAAGAAAAACCTAATATTTACATACTCTTCTGACTGTGTCTGCTTTTGCTCCTAAATTACATTAGTCTAGCCTCTATTTCTAATGGGCAGGAAGATATCCTCCTGAGATTGTCGTTAGGCTGTGAATGGCAATGATGCTCAAAAAATGCCAAATGAGGAGCTGGTGCTGTGGCAGGAGATCACAAAATACATGTCCTGCCCGAGCATCTCCTCCAGGCAAGCTGGAGTGGAGATACCGGCTATGCCCAGCCCCAGCTGACCGCTTTACAGACACCGCATACTACACCTCGCAGGTCTGAATGGCTGCTCAAAGCAGCTGTTGCAGACCAACGGCAGGTTTTTCTTCCTTCCTTCCTTTGTCTTGCCCACAGCTAACACAGAGAGACTCTCCCCACCTCCTGCTTCCAGCCCTGGAGGAATAACGTGCTACAGCAAACTGCTTCTCCAAGATGCTGCGGATAAACTTGTCACAACTGTTTCCAGCTGTTAAAACAAATTTCAGCATTAGAAACACAGCATCAGCAACCACTACAGGGGTGAAAAGACTCCGTCGAGTCCCAGGACGGAGTACAATTTTCTAATTATCCCTGCCGCTCAGCCCTGACATCGCAGACGACGCTGGCGAACAGGAGCACAGGATCCCTCTTCCTCCGCCGCATCCTCCCCGAACCTTTGCGGCCCTCCCGAGAGCCGGCTTGGGGCAGCGGGGCAGCATCCTCGCTCTGCCGGGGGGCGGCCGCCGCAGCTGCCGGCGGACTCCGCAGGCAGCGGCTCTCCGCCACCGCGGAGAAGTTTCCCTGCACCGGCGGACGGTCCCTCTGCCCACAACGCGAGGTGCACGGGAAACCACACTCACCTCTCCTGGCCTGCCTGATCTTGGGGCTCAGCATGCTCCCGGCTGGGCGCGCCGCTGCCGGCAGCCTCAGCGGCGGGCCCCGG
>VZZY01012823.1:443853-563985 GCA_013400335.1 Eurystomus gularis
GGGCGACGCTTCACATGGGGCTACATAACCCCTGATGCATTATTTATACGGCCTCGAATTAATTCCCATCCAAACTAGGCATTAAGTGCCTCGGTAATTACTGTCGATAAATCACTAGGACGCAGACACGAGGGCTGGACCTGGCTCCCTCTGCTAACTGGTCGTGCATCACTGTTATTAATATGCCTCTTTCAGAGACCAGGGCTGATCCCTTACTCCCTCTCTGCATCTTCCTCCTGTCGCGCTCAACAGACGCTTTGACTCGACAAGGATCAGACCAGGAGCTGAATCTCTCCACGCCCGAGCCAGGGAGGGAAAAGGGCACAACGCACACGCCGAGAAGCTTTTGCTGTGCGTTAGAAGAAATACCAAGTATGCTGGTCCAGAGAGCAGCGGCGTGCTGGGCTGCCTGCTGAGCACCGCATCCCTCCCGGGGAGGTATTCCGGTGAGGGCCGGGGAACTGAGAAAGAAACGATCCACTGCTCCCTGCAAGGAAGGAAAATCTCCTGCCTGCACTGACAGCTTGGTGGGATGGGCACAGGGGAATGTCATCACTCCATTTTAGCACCCATCACTTTTATTTGTACTCCATGCTCAGCTCTTCCTCACCCCTCCCTGTGGAGGGAGGCAAAGTCTGCAATTCGTAATGGGGGGAGAAAAGGACAAACATTTAATGAAACAGTTAGATACTATTAAATAGTATCTACAAACTATAAAAAGATACTTCGCTGAAAATTGAATCTGAGTAATTGATACGTCCTGTCCCTGGGCTGCTCTTAGTACAACTTGCTCCTAACTCACCATTGCCATCTGCCTAGCAGGTCCTTCTGCAGTGTAGAAAAGAGGGTAAATATTTCTCTAGCAATGTGCATGCCCTGCTGTATCACCCTGTAGGTTTGTCTTGCTGAGTTGCATTGACAAAAAGCATCTGAGATTGGCAGCTTCTTCCTCTGGCAAGAAGATCCATCAGATCTTGGATACTGAATACCGGCCATCAGGTCATATCTCCAACAGTGAAAGAGGTTCTCTGGCCCTTTACAGAGACTTCTCAGTGTGCAGGTTGCAGCAATGGCTAAGATGTTTTTGATGGTTAGCTGCTGGTGGAACCAGCTGCTTAGAAGTGATTGCAAATATTTGAGTTCATGGTGACTGTCTCAGATTTACACACTTTTAAATGAGGCTAGAAGTGGGATCTGAACTGTGACTGGCTAACCAAGGTGATCCCTTGGCCAACAAGCTTAGTAAGCATCCTGACACCATGGATAACCAGCAAGAGCATTGGCAGAGGAAAGTTATACCTCTGCCTTTCTGCCCAACCTCAGTCACTGGATCAAAAAGCCATTCCTCCCAAACACTTAGCATAATTCTTTCTCTCTCCATATTTTTACAATTTCTTGTCTGTTTTGATGCTGTTTATACATCATTTTGCAGTTTGAGCAGGAAGCCAAAAGGTGTGTACAGTAAAACATGACAAGAGATGAAGTTAACTGAACTTTTAACCTCATGGGAAACATTGGGCACTTCATCCTGCTAAGTCACTTCCCAGGAAAGTTTGATTTCCTCTCTGGGGAAAGACATTATATAGTGACCTATATAAATAATTATTGTGTTCATGGTTAAAATGAAAACATTCAGATAAATAACAGCCAAATTCAACAGTAAATGCTAACTTTGAAGGGGTTTTGGCTAAATAAAAATGTACTCAGTTTAAACATAAATATTCTATTTGATCCTGTTTGAAATGTTTTGTTTTGACTTAAACATTTTCAGCCCTTCTTAAAGCAAGTTGAAAAGAGAAATATCATTTAAATGATTTTTTTTTAAGTTGGAAATTTCCTTTTTTTTTGTTCTCATCTTAAACACAATAAATTCAGACCTGAATTTCTCAGATGCTCTCTTTGGGGCAAATAAACTTTGTCAGGGAAAAAAATGCTATACCAAACATGGCAGTTGAGAGAGAAAAAAGTCAACCACCTCTAGCAAATGGTTCCATGGTGGATGCAGTGCTTTGCTCTGACAATTTAAAGAAATACTTCTGGAAAGAAATGCTGAGAATAGGTCCAATAGAAAGGTAGCAAGTGTCTAGAAGGAACCACATCCCATAGGAGTGTTTAATCCCTGAAGTTTGTATGCTGAACTGCTTAGACTGAGCAGGATAACTAGGACAACACATCTCAACAGTTTCTACTTACCTTAATTCTCCTGTGAGTTTCACAGCCCCTTTCAATCCCACAGCTAGTTTCTCAGTGTGGATGTGTTCCTCAGCTGTACCAGCCCCACAGAACCACATCCCACAGGGGCCCTGCCCATGGATTAGGGCTAAGAATCCACTTTATCTGTAGCTCAGGTCAACTCTTCCCTGCATTTGTCCCACACTACTGCCAGCTGCCCTTTCAACACATACCTGGCAAGAGGCGTTTTGAACATACACCCTTATATATAAAAAGCCTCTATGTAAAACAGGTGACACAGCTCAGAGTAAGCTATGGTGATGCAGGAGGGAAAAAAGGTTGTGTGATGGTTTATTTAGCTGATTCTCCCTATATTAAGTTTTGTCTGACTCAGATGCTGCTTCAAAATGGCAATAGCACTGACAACTTTAATTGCTTGTGAGGGACAGTAACTGCAATCTGAAGAGTACATGATTTAAGTATACCTAAGTTCATGTGGCAGTTCATCTAGGGACCATTACTTCAGTGCAGCAATTTTACAGAAAGTATTGTAAAGATGTGAAGAATGAAGGAATAATCTGTGAAATTTTTACTTTCACTGTATATGCATCAGGTCTCTCTCTGAATATGCAGTCACATAGTAGAAATAAGAGATATTAGCTTAGCCCAGCCCAACCAGGGATATATTTGCCCCATATTTCATTGCTAAATAAAAGCTGGTAAGTAGAGAAGTGGTAGAACCAATGAGAAGAGAGAAACAGTTCTGTGACACCAGTTTTCTCCTCTCATGTTCAGGACACTACTAAACTGTGTCCTTGCTACTGAAGCCTAGGGTTATGATACCATGAAAATTCTTGCAGAGGCGCAGAAGGAGTTGCAGTGAAGTCACAGCAAGCAGCAGAGTTGTTCTTGCATCTAAGCATACTCTACAAATACTACAGAAACCTATACTGTGACTCTGAAGTGCATTTATAGCCTTAACAGCCTTGACCAGCCTCACCTGGTCACCAACCACACTTTATGCCCATAGGCTCAGGAGCTCCATTTAAGCCCAGGCTTGGAGCTTTACTTCTAGCTTTAGGTATCTCATAAGAGCATTGCTCTCTAGCTCACCTGTACTGACATATGGGTCTGGATGGTGTTCCCAGTTTGATTTTCTATATGCCTTGTTGCTGTGCATCTACCTAGTAATTGCTGGATTGTGTCTGTTACTGGTAACTTTCATCCAACCTAATTCTGACTATGAGCTGTGGGTGGTTTTCCTGGCTTGACCCTAAACCTGCTTCATTATCACTAATGTGTTTGATCTAGACTCCTGGTGGAACTTGATCATAATTTCTAAGTATTTAATCTTTACTTCACTTCGATATTGTGTGGGTTATGCTCTACTCTGCTATGTTGTTCCTCCATTTTCTCTTAGGAAGCAAATGACCATTGTTGGTCATCACATTCCAGAGTTAGCTAAAGATGGTCTAATAAGCAGCTTCTCAAAGAGACTTAGGAAGCTGCTGGGTTGTAGGCAAAGACTTTTACTACTGACTGATTTAAGGCAAGAGGGGCATTCCTGATGGCTTGAAAGGTGTGTACTAGTTGTTGGAAACTATTGCTCTCATGGCTATACCTATCTGCTTGCTAAATCCAGAATGGTAGTCTATCGCAGAGCACTAAATATCTACAAGGCTAGAAAATATAAATCAGCTGACTAACCGTGCGCTGGACGGGCACTACTGTTTCTTAGGTAAGTAAGTGTGCTTATTTATTATCTGCTGCCTGTTTGGAATGTGAAAAAGCTTTTCCATGTATCACAAGTATTTACCATAGGCTTCAGTGGGGCAAGAAGCTTACCAACCAGGGATACTGCTGGCAGCCAAAGATTGCTTTAATTTGTCTCTCCTCTGTAGTGCTGAACACGAACAAAGTGTACCTGTATACTTGCTAGGTCTCTCCTACTTTTGTTGCAAATACTTGAAAATCATTTGACTTTTATCAGAAGAGTGCCCTGCAAGTAGGAAGAACAGTTATTTTATCTAAGTGACCTGCAAAAGCACTTTGAGAATTGTGTGTTATTCCTTACAGTAGATAAAGAAATCCTGACTTGGTATTTTCTTTCCTTTTTTTTCTTTGTTGTTGTTGTTGTTTATATTTGACAAGCATCAAAGAAGTTGGTGTGCTCTTTCTGATTTTGCTATAAAGAGTGGTCTCTGGTTCTCCCTACATCAAGTTTTGCCTGACTCAGACGCTGCTTCAAAATGGCAATGACATTGATGACCTCAATTGCTTGTGAGGGACAGTAATTGCAACGTGAAGAGTACATGATTTAAGTCTACACGTAATGAAGGAAGGTGGTGATATGGCCTAGGGATTAGAAAACTTCAGAAGAACAGGGAGGCATGGCCTCCAGCCTTAATGCCAACTGATTTCCCATTGCTACAAGCAAGCTATTCAGTCCCAGGTCCCACCCAGCTCCATACAGTGTTTTGAGACCTGGGATTGGCAGGTGCTACCAAAATGCAGAGAATTATAATACTAGTAAGATACTGCAGCAGGGACACTCACAAAAGGTATGATTCATCTGTTGGCGCCAAGGCTGATGGCTGGAGGCTATGAAACGTTGGATGCTTGAGACGGAAGAGTGTGTGGGCCAGGGAAGTTGCTGAATCTGTGTGTGGGGGATTGAATGGGTCTCTGTTTCCCTAGGCTGCATGCAGAGCATGCTGTCACCTACCAGTTACATATTACATAGCATATCCTTTTTTCCTCCTCATCTTCTGCTTCCATATGCAGGCCAAGGACTTGTTGTAACTAGCTAATTGATATATTTTCTTTATTCATCAGCAAGATGCATCTGGATCAAAGCCCAAGATCTAATCTCCCTGGACTTTGGCACCACTGAAATCCAGATCCAATTTATTTGCAACACAAGTTGCAATCTTTTCTCATACGTTATAAAAAGGAGTTGGTGCAAAAGGGTCCAAAGAAACAAGAAGGACCACGGTGTGCATTTTGAGATCAATAACTGTAGCAGCATTGCCTTTGCAAGGCAAACTAGACTAATTGCATACAGGAACTATGGGAATTCTGCTGAAGAAGACTGGGCATAGACTGACAACTTTTCAAGTATCTAATAACCAGAAGGAATTTCAGTTTTATATGACCCTTGCTTCCAGGCTAAGCAATCACTTGTTCAAACCTCTTGATGATGATGTCATCTGGTTTTCCAGGTGAAAAGGGTCACTGGTCTTTCAGCTGCCAGGAACCAGTGGTTTTACTGGCAGTTTTAGGAGATGCAGCAAGAAATACTCTGTCCATGAAGAAAGAATTCCCCTGTTTTCCTTTTCGTTGTCTTTTCTCGTAGTACATTAGATGATGATGTAGGTTGGAGAAGTCTGTGCAGATGTTCTACAGCAACTCTGGAAACAACTGGAAGCTCAAAGATATTTTTGAGGAAAAACAATCATTCAGGAGAAACTTTAGTTCAGGGATTATCTAAGGCTAAGAGATAAGAAATGGAGCTATTTCTTTAGGTTTTGCTGAAAAATAAAGAAAACGTATAAGCCTAATGGCATCTTGGTCTTCCCAGGGGCAATGCTTCCCAGAGGAGGCAGTGAGTATGCCAAGTACATCAAGACTACTAAGAGGACACAACTATGATTTCAGGGAATTACATTCAGGAATGAGGGGTAAGGTGGAGGTATTCTTGTAAGCAAGAATAACTTTGAATGTTTTGCAGAGTGAAACTAGGCAATTTCTGGGTACCATTATAATTTTTTTACAGTTACTCTTCCTTCCCATCTAGTTACATTCCACAGATAGGTCAGGAGCCATTAATCTTTCATTTCAAGATATATGAGTGAATCTCTAGAGAGCAGCTACAGCTTGAGAGAAGCTGTAACACAGCTGTCATAGACTTCAGTGGGGTGAGAAACTTACCAACCAGAGATACTGCTGGCAGTCAAAGATTGCTTTAATTTGTCTCTCTTCTGTAGTGCTGAACATGCACAAACTGTATCTATATACTTGTGAGATCTCTCCTACTTCTGTAGCCAATACTTGAAAATCATTTGACTTTATCAGAAGAGTGCCTTGTGAGTAGGAACAACAGGTATTTTACCTAAGTGACCTGCAAAAGCACTTTGAGAATTGTGTGTTATTCCTTATAGTAGATAAAGAAATCCTACTTTGTATTTTCTTTCCTTTTTTTTATTTATACTTGACAAATATCAAAGATGTTGATGTACCTTTTCTGATTTTGCTATAAACAGTGGTCTCTGACCATGTCAGGGTGTCCACTATATTAATGAAGAGAAATCTTTAACAGAAATTTCTGACTTCCAGGAAGTTATTAGGCGGTGCAATTGAAGAGGTGACAAAAGAAAGCCTAGAAAATTCTGAATAATCTGATAAAGACTTCCAACTTTCTGTGATGCGCTTTCATGCATCAGGCAGGCAAGACTTAGAAATTCTCTGGCTGTTGCAGTATTGTTAAACATGTCTGCAAGCAAAGTTTTCTTCAGTAACACAGAATCATTATGGTTGGAAAGGACCTCCAGGGTCATCAAGTCCAACCTTTGTCATAGCATCTCTCTAATCACTACACCATATCCTTAAGCCCGCATCTATTTGTTCTTTAAACACCTCCAGGGATGGTGACTCCACCACCTCCCTGGGCAGTCTATTCCAGTGCCTAACTACCCTCTCAGTGAAGAATTTCTTCCTAATATCTAATCTAAACCTCCCCTGATGCAACTTGAGGCCATTTCCCCTCGTCCTATCATTACTAATCTGAGAGAAGAGACCAACACCAGCCTCGCTACAACCTCCTTTTAGGTAGTTGTAGAGGGCAATAAGGTCTCCTCTCAGTCTCCTCTTCTCTAGACTAAACAAGCCCAGTTCCCTCAGCCACTCCTCATAGAGCATGCTTTCCAGCCCTTTCACCAGCTTTGTTGCCCTTCTCTGTACCCGCTCCAGCACCTCAATGTCCTTCTTGTACTGTGGTGCCCAAAACTGGACACAGTACTCAAGGTGCAGTCTCATGAGTGCTGAGTACAGGGGCACAATCACCTCCCTACCTCTGCTCGTCACACCATTTCTGATACAGGCCAGGATGCTGTTGGCCTTCTTGGCCACCTGGGCACACTGCTGGCTCATGTTCAGCTGGCTGTTGACCAACACCCCTAGGTCCTTTTCCACCAGGCAGCTTTCCAGCCACTCCTCCCCAAGCCTGTAGCGTCGCTGGGGGTTGTTGTGACCAAAGTGCATGACCTGGCACTTGGCTTTGTTAAGCCTCATCCAATTGACCTCAGCCCATTGCTCCAGACTGTCCAGATCCTGCTGCAGAGCCTTTCTACCCTCAAGCAGATCAACACTTGTGCTTAATTTTGTGTCATCTGCAAGTTTACTGAGGGTGCATTCAATTCCCTCATCCAGGTCATTGATGAAGGTATTAAACAAGACAGGTCCCAAAACTGAGCCCTGAGAGACACCTCTTGTGACTGGTCGCCAACTGGATTTCACTCCATTTGCCACCGCTCTCTGGGCTTGGCCATCCAGCCAGTTTCTAACCCAGCAAAGAGTCCTCCTGTCTATGCCATGAGCTGCCAGCTTCTCCAGCAGAATGTTGTGGGAAACTGTGTCAAATGCCTTACTGAAATCCAGGTAGGCAACATCCACTGCCTTGCCCTTATCCACTAGGCGGGTTGAATGAAGGCAAGCATAGGGTTACTGAGACAGGATGACTCCAAGTACTGCATCTCACTTGCTTTTCACAGGGTAAGGAGATAAATTGCATATAGGGTGAATACTAGTTGTACAGACAATCAGTGTCTATCTTAAATTTGTGCCTAGATGATAGCTTTATCAATTTGGGAGACATCTCTTTACCTTTGCAATACCTATTGGAGATATCCCAGGGCAGATCAGAGACTTTGAATTATTTGGTTCTGCTCCATGTAAGATCTAGTAGGCATTTACCAATCTGAAATAGAACAGCAATGACACTGCAACTTTTGTCTCTTAGCCAGATAAAATACCAAGTAATACAATTAAGGTAAATACAAATAAATAGCTTCCAAATTGTATTTGGCTTGAAAACTGTTTCATGTCTGAATAAGGCCTACTCAGATTGTTGAGGACTGGGGCACATCACCTACAAGGAAAGGTTGAGGGAGACAGACTAGCTTAATCTGACAAAGGGGTATTTAATAGCAACCCACAACTAGTTAAAAGACAGTTTCAAAAACTGTGAAACCAAATGCTTCTTGGTAGTGGCAGATAATCAAACAAAAAGCAATGACCCCAGGTTTCAGCTTAGAAACTCAGATTGGAGCCTGGTAAAAATTTTTTCACAGGAGGGTGGTGCAGTATGGGGGCACAGACCCACAGAGCAGTTGAGATTTCAGTTTTCAGAGGTTTTCAAGATGGCTAGATTCATCTGGTTTTGGTGCTAGCTCTGCTCTAAGCAGAAGGCTGGCCTAAGTAATCTCCAGAGGTCCCTTCTAGCCAATATGTCTGTGAGTCCATCCGAAAGCCTGTTTGCTGCTGCTTTATCTGTTGGTCTAACAAAATGCTATTTACATCTCCAGCCCTTGCCTCACTATTGCCTTTGGATCATCACAGTTCTAACAGAGCTGCTGCTGTAGTAAAACCTGTCAAATCAGTGAAGTAGCAGCTGAAAGTCTTCCCTTCATTATTGTCTCTTTCAAATGGATGATTCTTCTGTCAGTTCTCTATTAAATGAATTCTGCTTTTCCCTGAACTTAATTTTCTGATTCCAATACAGAAAAGCATTTAATGACTTAATTTAAGCCATGAGAGGCTACTTGCATGGTTCACATGAAAATGCATGCTCAACTGACATGCTAGATCAGAATTTATTGGAGTTGCTCATGTTGTTTGGATTTTGCATTATGTAAGCAAAGCATAGAGCTTCAAGGGAAGCTTCATGACCAAGTCCAAGTTAACTGTGCCGTCCAGCTCAGGTCTCTGATTCTAATTGTATTATCCACACAGTTATGCCTTCAATTGTATGTTGACATCAGTCTAATATCACTCAGATCTCCCAACAAAATTTGTGTGAATTTTATGACATTCCTGGGAAAGGTGGGATGAGAAAGCCTAGACAGGTTACTGATTTTGCCCTCATTGATCTGTTCCTCTACACCCCTAGACCTTCCCTGAACCGCTGAGAACAGTGACAGCAACGTATCCTTTAGTCAGGAGATGCAGGACCTCATGAATCAGCTGTATTAAAATGCGGTAACCTGGACAATCATTTATCCTATCTATCCTCTATGGGCCTCGAAGAAAAGCAGTCCTTGATTCAGAGAGGAGATACAGAAATGCATTATTTAAAACTTAAATGCTCTCTCTGCAGAATGGATTTTTTTTTCTTTTAGTGACAGGAACCAAAGAGCAGTGCATGCATATTTTAGACATTGGGGACTGAAGCTGGCATCCTCAGGAATATATGTCCTTCTGCTGTCTCAGGGAAAAATATAGTAATATAGGCAGATCTGATTAAAAATGAAACTAGGGTGAAAACTGGAGGCTAGGTGAAAAATGAAGGGAGATAAAAATTTCAAATGTGCTGTTTTTTTAACACATCCATTTTTCTTCTGTTTCAAATAATTTTAAGCTGAGGGGGAAAAAAAAAATGAAATTAAAATAGCATTGTAATCAGCATTCTAATTAGTCATGACTTTTGGACTTGGGTTTCAGAGGCCCAGGTAATATCTGTAGCTCTGCCACCGGCTGGTAATGTGGCCCTGTGAATGTCACTGCAGTTCTTAATGTCACTGTTTCCAGCCTGCAAAATGGAGATTGTAAGACTGACCTCTCTGATGAACTCTTTGAGATGTATGGAAAAAAAAAACCTGGTAAAATGAGTTTAATATAAGTTATATTGCTTACTAAACAAAAATGTGACCTGAAATTTGTTCTTGTAAATATTTTTGGATCAAAATGTAGCAAAAATGTGAAAAGCATTTTTATTTTTTTAAATAATGATCTCAGCATTTTCGTGGGGAAAAAACCCCTAATTTAGGGATCATAGTATTTTAAAATCAGCATTCAGTTTACAGCAGATATAATCCTAATAAAAGAGGCTTTAATTTTGGTAATCAAGGATACCTATTTTCTGGATGATGACAAATGTTTCTCTTTCCCTGCCCCAGTGTTAATATGTGGAAAAAACTTATTTAACTATCCAACTGTGACTCCTATCTAACACAGCCGCTGAGGAGCCTGTTGCAGTTCCCTCTTGTGGTCAGCCTCTCTGCAAGGCAATTACTGCGTTCTTTTACCAGTTCCTCCTTTACTCCATGTGGTAGCAGTCGCTGCTTCAAACTTGAAAGTTGTACTTTCAAGTTCTGCTGAATACACTGAGCTTGCAAATTGCCATGCAGCCAATGACTACTTTCTTGTTGCTCTACTTTGCTCCTTTAACAAAGTATTTCTACATGTTTAGCGCTAAGGTTTAATTTCAAGTCTAATATTACCTCTCTGCTGAGTAGCAGCAGCTTTTTTGTGTATCCTTATAGATCAAGTTCCTACCCACTGATGTAGAATCTGGCTATAAATTATGTGGAGATCAAGGAGATTTTTCTTATTATTTATCAGACTAGAACAAAGTCATCTGAAAAGCCTAAAAGCAGTCCTTTCCTAGGAAAAAGGAAACAGCAGTACCCAGAGAAGCTATTCAGCTTCAGGAAATGTTTGGGTTTTTTAAACCAGAGCATACAAGGTAGCAAAACTACTGCTTTTATCAGTTTGTCCCTATTCCTTCTGCCCAGAATTTTTTATGACATGGCAACAGCTAGCACACCAATGAAAACAATTAATTCCTGTGTATCATGTAGTAGAACATTAATCTGAGGTACAGGATGGTAGGTAATGGTATGCCATTATATTTTGCATTAGCCTTTCAACTTCCTCAATCTTGTTAGACTAATGTGCCTTCCAGTGTGCAGATCATGTGTTCAGTAAAGCTGCCTTATAAACTTCCTGCACAACATTTTTCTAGTCAATAGGTGGCATTTAATCAAATAGCAGCTTCCCAGAGGAACTTTCATATTTGACACCTTTTTTTTTCTTCCAGGAGGAAAAAAAAAAAATCCATTCATTTGATAAAGATGTTTGGATCTGACTATTCCAAACAAGAATGTTTTCATTTTTGCATTTTTGTTACAAACAAATTTTTAAATACAGCTTCTTTTTTCTTGAGTTTTAAATAGTTGATATTGTTTTAATGACTCTGGAATAATTTTGGTGGCATGTAGTTATGCACACAAATTTTTAAAAATATTTAAAATTATTTGGGGTATATATATTTCTGTGATTATACAGTGATTTTCCCTCCCCCATCTACTTTTAAAGGAGCCAAAAAAGATGAGCAAAGGTGGGGGCTGTCAAGCAGCAGACTTACACTTGCTATGTAATGGGTCATAGGGAACTATTTCAGGATTGCACAGGCTGGAAAATGCTGAAAACCACTACTTCAATCTGACCTCTAAGATGCAGGCTATTTGATATATTTTGGTTTGTTCCCGTTTAAACAACAAAAGCACTGGAAAAATCCCATTTTGATTTACAGATTTTGGTTGATTGAAAGAATTTGTTCCAGTTTCTGATTAAACATTTTGAAATAACAGAATTTCTTGTGATAAATTACCCTTATCACGTAACACTGCTACTGCTTATCAAACCTTGCCAGCACCAAGGTACAGGCTGGATGTTGGGAGGCACAGAGGCACAGGCTGCAGACTGCCTGGCTTTGCTCGGGCAGAAATACCCAGGGAAGGAAGTGGACCTCTTCCCTATGACAAGTTAGGAGCTTGACTCCAGCACCAATGCTGCAGACTGCCCTGTATACTTACAGCCCATCAGTCTTGGTGCCAGAGTAGTCAGTGGTGTAACTAATCTCCTGATCCAGACTTGAGTGCTCGGGTCCGAGGGGTGCTGGCAGGCAATAGGCAGAGAAACATTGCCTTGCAGATACACTGTACCTATTCACCAGCTACCAGCCTCACAGCTTCATCAGCATGCACTCCATATAATTTAAAGCTGAAGTTTAGTTATCTGTGCAGGTGTACAAATATGCAAGTTACTTTGCATAGTGTGGCCATGCATCAGTACATGTCACCTTATTTTCCTCAGAGGTGGTGGTGCTGCTTGGGGGTGGCAGGCCCACGTGGGAAGGCTGCTTCTCAAGGGCTCTGGCCCAGTTTGGGGCTGCCTGGCAGCACCAGCAGAAGCTGGCTTTTACTTCCTCCCTCCTTAGGGCTCTACCCTCCAGGGAAAACCTGGCCAAAGAGGTGGAGTAGCCTCCCCAGTGTGTGTGCCAGAGGGAGAGGAGCTATGCTGCTTAAGCTCACAGTCCTGCAGCTTTTCACTTCATAGCATGCTGCTTTCACTTCTTTGGGAAGATTTGCTGAAGAAGCTGAATGCCACCTTCACAGCACACTTCAAGGTTTGCTGAGAAAGATGATGAGCTAAAATGATGGCTAAGCAGATGGTTTACATTTTTGCATTGCTTTTCTCTGTGGTCTCTGTCAGCTTCTGTTCTGCCATTGAAAAGAGGAGAAGTAAATGAAACACAGCTGCTTCCCGTTATGATGTTAAAGAAGTTAAAAATGATTTGATGAACACTTTTTAATCACCATTCTTTTTATCAGGAAAAAAAGAAAGAAGATAACTGGATTTTAGCAGGAAAGGCAAAGAATGTAAAAAAACCTGCAGCTAACTCAACTTTTGGACATTGCAGTGTTGAAAGGGATGTGTGTTTAACTGCCATTTTTTCTAGATTGAAAGTTTCATAAATGTGCAGCAGAAAAATGTATTTTCTCAGCAAAATTAGCTACATTTTATTTCTTATGCCTACAGGGAGAGAAACTTGCTAAAGGGAGAAATACAGGCTTTTTGGCAAAGCTCCATCCCATTTAGTTTTGCAGCTGGGCTGAACTATCAGCCCCTTGGGCAACGGCAACTGCACAGCAATTGCCAGAGGACATCTTTGCTCTTGGTGTAACCAGTCAGCTCATCTGGTGAATCTAATGTAACTGAAACCTACTGCAAGTTGGGTTTCTGGAGAAACCTGCAGTAGTTGACCTCCAGCCTTAAGCTGAAGTGCTATGCTTCTAGCTGTTCTGGACCACAAGCGTAACTAAGAAACCACCGTCTGGGTGGTATCATTAATGTAAAGGAGTGAAACAGGGTTTTTCCACTTGTGTGGGAAGGTTGGAGTGGCAAAGAAGAGAGAAGTTCAGTAAGAATCAACAGAAGAGACATTGTTTTGATGTTGTTACGTGGATCTTGTAGTTATCTCCAGATCCTTGCCTCAGGAAATCCACTATATACTGAGCTTTGGCAGGACATCTCATCTCCACGGAGACATGCATGATCTGCTTAAGAGTGCTGCCCCTATCAGATGGCAGTTTCCAGTTGGTGTTGGTAGAGCAAGCTCCTGGGCTCAGGAGGTTATTAGTGCCTTGAACCTTAAACCAAAATGAGGGCTCCTTTTTGAATGAGATGCCTTCCACACAGACACAAATGCAAGTATGTAGGAAACATGCCTTTTATTTTTGTGGGTTTGGTTTTGGGTTTTTTTGGGGGAGAAAAAGGACGAAGCAAGGAAACATTTTTCTCTCAATTTTTTTTTTTTTTTTTTTTTTGTAGGTGGAGGCACAGTGCAAGGGGTTGTTAATATAAAAAGCCCAAAGTGACGAAAGGGGGTTGTTGCACTGTCTCCTACTGCATTAGCTGTTATCCCTTGAGTTATTTTTACTGCAGGTAATTTGTTTACAGCTGTTCTGCTCCAGTGAAGCAGAGATTAGGCGAGAGGGCGTGTTGAAACTCTGGACTTTCAGCCCCATCAGCAGCACTTAGTGCAAAACGAAAAAGAGAAATGGTGCTTCCTCTGTGTGGATTAAAAATCTACTACTGACTGTGTGGCTACTTGAGTCCTGACAACATCTAGTGAAGGTGGCCACCGCTGGGTAGGGAAGGCTCCTGGGAGATAAACTTATTTGATCAAAAAGCACAGAGGGGCTGCTGCAAACAACCTTCTGTATTGTGGTTTTAAACTGACACTAAAAGGGTAGAAATAGAGCACATTCAGGCCTGTTCCTGAGTTAGGGAACGGAAACAGTTATATTCTTGCTGGGTGAGTGTTAATATTCTCTTCTGTGTCTGTGCTTGTGCCATTCATCTCACCCCTGTGCTTTTGGCTAGATTGCAGCTGGGAAAGTATCAGCTAATATGTGAACGGCCTAAGGCAGAAAAGTAGTAGATTTATTGGCACGGCCTTTTTGCAGGCTGCGTGAGTTTGCTTGGCAGGTGCTCAGAGCTGCCCAGGAGCCTTGCAGCCATGTCAGTGCAGCAGCTCCAAGTTCAGCCAGACCTCTGCACCTCACAGTGGAGCTCACTAACGTGGCCAAATGACACGTTCACTGGAGCTGTCCTGGGTGTGGGTAGCTCAGTGTGAGCTTGCATCTGCTTGGAAAACACCCTGTAGATTATACTTAGTTTAGCTAATGCTTTCTAAAGCTTGATGAACTTGAGGCTGCTGTCTGTATAGAATGGAGTATTTTCCTTAGGATCTAAGATATATGTCTGTTTGTGACAAAGCTACAGAGCTGCTTAATTCTTGGTATAATCTGTAAAGGGATGAACAAAACCCATGATTTGCTGCTGCCTCCATTGTTGATCTTTCTTTCAATAAATATATTTTCACAGTAAGGGATGAGAACAGTCCCAGAGGACTTTTCTGTACTAGGAACACACTGTCCTATTACTTAACCCTATTGAACAATGAAATCTGTCTCTCCAAGACTTGCTGCTTCTACTTTCAGAAATATCAGGAGTCTCTAGCCTGGATATTGCTCTAGCTTAGCTGGAAGAGAAAGTTGTTTTCCTCCTGAATACTTTTTCATGCATTTGAGTGAAGTAGATGTTAACAGAAAACAAATGGCTTTAACCACCTAGGGTAAAAGCCTCTCAAGTTTCAGTCACTGTAAGGCCATGATCATACTGATTTTCAAGGCCATTATAAAATTCTTGGGGAGAAGCAGTTTAGAAAACACTTGAATTTCCTGTGCAAAAAGGTTTAAACTCTACCTCCCCTTAAAAACCAATTATAAAGCCTTTCAAATGTGTTATTAGGGAGAAGAAAAGCAGAAACTATACAACTGAGAAGTAGTCTTCCCCCAGCCCTGTAGCTAATCTAGACTCCTTTATCTTGTCAGTGATCTTATAGTGCGTGTTTGCCTCTTGATCTGAGAGGCAAAGGCAGCTAGCCTTGACTGTTTCAGTAGAGACATCAAAGACTTAGCATTTGCCTCAGTATTCAAATGTATTTAAGAGTACTACATTTGAGGAAAGACTCCAGTTGTTGCCTGTTCTTTGGACACAGCCTGTACAGAGACCATGAGCTTTGTGGCACTGTATTCCTGTATTAGTTAGGTAAACCTTAAATTTAAAAACAAAATGAAACAACAACCACCTCCTACCCCTCTTCATTAACACAGTATAGGGTGAAATACCTGGTTACTCTTGACCCAGGGAGAATCATGCAATGCCTGCCAGGTTTGTGTGTAAGCTGTGTTGTTCTAAGTCGCTTTAGGAGCTTGACAGGTCCTGAGCATGTGGTTCATTTGCTCTTCACTTCTGCTTTCCTCAGGAAATAAGTGCAGCAGCTAATCAGGTGATTCACAGTGGAAAGTTTGAAGAGCAGGGTGGGAGCTGCTGCATACACTAAGATGCCTAGTAGGACAGAAGCAGTAACGCTCATTTCTATGGATGTGGTTGCTGACTGCAACAGGAGCTGCTGAATCTAGGAGCCCAGGTATGTCAAGATATTTACTGTGAAGGCAAAAGGAATAGGCTGTTAACTGGTGAAGGAAACTGCAGTATTATCTGCAACGGGTTTGCTGTGGTAGGATCATTTTCAAACAGCAAAGGTTTCAGTCAAAGTTCACCCCAAGCTACAGTAAAAGGAGGAAAAAAGTATCACTGGTTTGCTTGTATCCTTTAATCTAGGGATAATAATAGAATTGTCGATATAAGTGGTATATTCTGTTGCTGCTGCTAGTGGAGACTTGTTGGATTTAGTTTAACTGTATGTCCTCGTATAATGAGCTGTTGTTTTGGAGATGATCAGAATTTCCTGGTGTTGTTCCTTTGAATTTGTTACAACTGTATTGTTCGTGGCTGACCAGAAGCAAATATATCCAATATTTCTGGTTCTCTCTTTGCTGCAGTAGAGGTATATACAAGTCAGAGAAGAAACTGTTCCCAATTAGATACTTAGAAGCTACTTTTTAAAATAGAAAAATTGAAGAGTGAGTACATGAGGGCGAGCTTAAGCGAGTTTTATAACTATCTTTGGATTGCATGGAGATGCTCTTCAAACAAAAATAAAGAGAAATGCAGATAAGTGTTTGAAACTGAATTAATGATTTGTGAGGTTGTACTGCATGGATGTCTTGTCCAACTTAGACATCCTCAAGAAAGTAAAAATACGCTTGGACAGATGAAGTCCTAGTGTAAATTAATGCAACTTCTTTAGTAGTAATAGTGTCACACCTTCTTGAAACAAGCTGAGATGATATTTATATTGCTGAAAAAGTAGGAGCTGTATCCTACTGAAGTGGGATTTGTTCTTTGAACAGTATTCAACCTTCTCCAAGCTGACAAGTGTTTTAAACCCCCTCTGTTATTTGTATTTTGTCAGCTATTTGTATTTCAAGGCACCAGCCAATTTAAGCTTCTATTCTGTAGTGCTGTGCCAGAACTTAGGGAGAGAGAACAAATTCCCCATAGAATTTACAATTAAGTGGACCTGGCAAGGATGGGTAGGATATTGAATTTTGCAACTTGTTTTAGTTCATTGTACTCCTTGCGTTGGAGAAGACAGAGTGACATCAAAGTGTAAATCTTTTTTGGTGGTGTTTTTTAAGTTTGCCTCATGAAATACTTAAAGTATGATCACTAGACATACAACTGATAGGTGTAGATAATTTAAGAAAGGCAGAGGGAGCTCAAGGAGTAGTAACTGAAGTGATTAGGAGGGACAAAAGTAAGATAGTAGATGGATAGTATTTGGTGCAGTATTCTGAGGTATTGTTATGTCCTGTGAGTATAGAGTGGTATAAACCATAAAGAGGGAATTGATGACTGAATTGGGAAGAACTAGAATTTATGAGAGAAGATGGTTCATCAAAGAAACGAGATGCTTTCTACTGCTTGGATCTGCTATGGCATCAGACAGTTTTCCTGGAGAGGTGGTGGAATCCCCATTTTTAGCGTTTAAAATGATTGACTGGCATGACTGTTCTAAAAACAGATTTATCTTGGCTGGCAAGAAAAGGAGCGGGGTATAAAGAGGTATCACACTGGATTTGGGGGATGTTGTGAGCTGTGTGTTTCTGATAGTCACCATAATCCTGGGTCTTAATAGTAAAGAAGATGCTATTAGAAGGAATATTTAAAGTAGGTAGTTCTAGTACTAAGGGTCTGATATTTAGACTAATGTGCCTTTTGTCATCTGGACAGTTGGAGTAAATAAAAAGGCAAATTTTAGTCTCTGTTTTGCTTTCATGTACTTTTGGAAAACAAAGATTTCCATGTACACTCAAATGTCTGTCTTTTTTTGCAGATACTTGAGTGTAAAAAGTGGGCCAAACTCCGAAATTTTATGTGAGACTTGACTGCATTTTTATCGACCATCTTACCATGAAATCCTTCTCTGAATAACAAATGATTTTAAATGTATAAGTAAACTTCTTGACCTTGGGGCAAATTGGGATTTTGTAGTTGTATGGGATCATTCTTTGGACTGTTGGGGGAGTTAATCCCAGATAAATATAATCAAAATGTCATTTAAAAAATGATGCTTGTTCAGACAGTAAGCTTTTTAGTATCAGAGTTCTGCCTGTCCTGCCAGCTTTGGTCAGACCTTTCTTCCCTTTAGTCTTCTCAGTATGAAAAGGCATAGCCACATTGCAGTGTGATTTCACACAAATTTCATTTAGAACAAAAGAGAAAATACATTAATAAGTTCCACTTCCTCTCTGCCACCTGACACTTCTTTCTGAATGATAACATCAGGTTTATCTGATATATTTTCACTTTCATGCCTTTTAAAATCTGTATTATTTAGCCTTTACTTTGTCTATCATTGTGATATTTATATCTTAGCAAAACTGAAATAAGTTGTTAATTTAAATTGAGGATCAGAACAAATGGTGGGATGTAAAACAGAGCCAATATATAAGACTTTTTTCAAAATACCTAAGCTGTTCTTAATACCAAAGGTACTTGAATACTGGTGATATTATGTGATATTATGAAGATATTAGGTCTAGAAGAATGATAATACTCTAAGAGAAATAGAAAATGTCAAGGATTTAGAAGTCTAAATGAAATTGTAGATGTAAGAACAGGCTATTAGTAGAAGGAATATTTAAAATAGGTAGTGCAAGTGGAGACAACAGACTAATACAAGAGGACTGATACTTAGTCTAATATACCTCTTGTAGTCTAGACAATTGGAGTAAATGAGGTAAATCATCCTAATTTTGCTTTCACGTACTACTGGAGAGTAAAGATTTTCCTGTACCTCAAATGTCTTACATAGTCTGCTACGATTAGGTCTTCATTAATGAAATTGTGTGTGCTTATCTGGTTTTAATAGTTTCTGTGAAGAGGGGAAGAATTATTTCATTATGTAGATTCATAGAGTGAGAATTTTTTGAGTGACCAGCCCGGCTTGCCTTAGCTGTGCCACCAGCAAAAAAGGCCTGCTAATTATGAACAGAAAGAGGGAAAATTGGTAAACACATTTGCAGTGCCATTTAGTGCAGTGCAGTTCAAACACTGCTGTTGATTGCTCAGTCACTGACCTTCTGAGGCCAGCATAAGCATTTCATTTTCATTTCACCTCTCTGTGCCTCAGTTTCACCAACTGTAAAATGCCTCTGTAAAGGACTTTGTGCTTCTCTGTACAAATGACCAAGGTGAGTATACATACTAGAGTGAGTTGCTTGTTACTTAACATTGATTCAGGCTTAGCGGAGTAGCTTCCAAGGTGAGAGATTTCCCTTAGGAAGAGAGTGGTGCCATTTGGAATGCAAGGGCAGCCTCACTGAAAAATTAACACTGAACTATGGTCATAGAAGCCCCTAGAACAGTACTGAGGCTTTCTCACCATATTGTACAGCTTCGTGATGACTCAAGAGGGCCAAAATCCCATACCAGGGTTAAATATAACATATGACAAATGTAACTCCCACACAGTCATGAGGACAGAGTCTTCCTGTTTACTCTGTGCAGGCAGTCACACAGTCACTTCTGCTCACAGGAATGCGTTGTCGTAACACAGATAATTAAGGAAAAAACAGCAGTGAAACAAAATGTTATTGATGTAGGAAGTTCTAGATTTACATCCTTGGAGACTGATGAAAATTTCAAAGCCTTCCATCTCTTAGTGAAGGATGGGGTATGGGCTATGATAGAATAAGTTGCCCTCTGCTGTGGTATGAAGGATCAGCATTTACATCCAAGTAATATAGTGTAAGTAGGTGTCTGCTGGGACCATCAGGTTGTTGCAAGTGGTGTGGTGCACAGTGACAAGATCACCCTCTTCATCTCTGCAGTATAAAGCTACTGTGTGTGGAAATGAAATTGGTTCATCTGGCTTGGAGTGGGCAGCATGCAAGCAGTAAGCAAGCTGCATAACTGATGGATGGCCAAGGAAGAGAATCCAAGTATAATGTTAGTGTTGGCTTGTAATATCTAAACCAGACTCATAATAGGGTTTTTTTGGAAAAAGTTATGTTAAGGGGTGTATGTATTGGTAGTGCAGATCTGACTCAGTTTTTTTAGTTACAGTTGCTTTTTTGAATTTTATTTACAAGCTAGAATGGCCATCAAATAGACACTGTATAGAAGGAACCTATTTCCTAGAAATGGAGGTACATTAGTGTTTTTCTTTGAGGAGAGTGTAATGATGTGTTAAATATTCTTCTAGACTCTTAAAAGAGTATTCAGTAAGCGTGGTCACCTTGGTGACAACTCCTCAGCTGCCTGCCCACACTATGATACTTTGAGTGTCATATTTTGAGTGGTCAGACAGTGTCGTAGACACAAGTAAGCTTATGGCAGATATGATGGAAACTGGAGAAGCCTGATTTCCATTGATGTAAGTGTTGTCATTATGTAGGCTTTGGGTAGCAGGGTGAGTTCACAGAAGGCTATAGCAAAGGAGTGGGGTTGCTGTGAATTTAAGGCTGTGTTAGTGACCTCCCAGAAAACTATGAATGAAAACAGGTCTGTAAAATAGATGAGAGGGCTTGGGGTTGAGGTGAGGGTACCAGACAGAGTCCTCTATCTGTAGTGCAAGATGGACTCATTGTAAGTTCAATTTCATGGAAATGAGGCTGCTAGAAGGAGCATCTTGCTCCTTTATTGAGGCATATTCTTTTCAGTTTACAGGATCAGCAAAATAGGTAATGTTTTAGTGAAAATACTTACTTCTCGTATTGAGCTGCAGATCTGCAGTATAGGAGAGCTGAGTGTTGCTGCCTGTTTTGGCCAGTACAACCATGTGGGCAATCCTTGGCTTTTCCACACAGTCCTTCAACCCCACTCTAGGTGGGGAATGCATCAGAGATGTGCAGCTCGGTTTAGCATCCATACTCAATGAAATGTATAACCTGGCTCTTGGGCAGTGCTCTTCTATAATGTTCTTCTGTTACAGATCTGATGATGGTAATAGTTATGACATGTTTTACAATTGGGTTGGATGAAGTACAGGAAGAGGATCTGGCACAGGACAAGGCTGGGGCTGGAATCCAGACTTTCTGCATGGTTTAACCTGGTCCTGCCAAAGCCAAGATGAGTTGTGTAGCATGTGCACATCTCATGGGAGAGAGCTTGTTCATGTGATTGCAAAGTGGTAATGCCCTTGTCCAGGAGCAGAGTGCTTTGCCATCAGAACTGGAAAAAAGTCAGTGGCTGCCAGCATTTCCATACTGCTAAACTCCTCAACTTCTGTATTTAAAACTGTCAGTGTCTAGTTTCATGGGACAGTTGACTACTAAGAGATTATGCTAACTCTAAATAACACAATATCTTTAACTTCAGGTCTTGTTTCAGAATGGACAAAGCAACTGAACTCACATGGCAGCTGGAGGATTCACCTGGCAAAGCAGAACAGCAAGAGCAAAGCCCTGATGGTGGAGACACAGAAGAAGAGCCAGGACAGCTTGCACTCAGCAAGGGCAAGCCACCACAGAGCCATAACCTCCAATGGGAGACCCTAGGCAAACAGTTTGTAGAGTATGAGCAGGCAGCTTCATTTCTTATCCCAGAGGAGCAACAAAGACGGCTGATGGACTTTCTTCCCCTTTTCTTAAAGGTTTGTTCTCCTTGTTGCCTTTGGTGCAGATGCCAAGGATGTAAATTTGAGTGGCTGTTGCTCTATCCATTCTGTGGTCATCCTGACTGCCAGTGGAGTTAACTGGAGCATGATCCCTTTGTCTAGGTGATAATTACTTCTATTCCATTGGGAGCCTGGGGAAACAGTTTCTTGCCCTTCTTTCATCTAAATAAACTGCTATGTTAGCATGGGAAAAATCTATGGGGGAGCACTGCTTTACTTTCATGAGTGGTTAATTCTATTCTTGGAGTCAAGGAATATGTTGATAAGACAGGCATGTTTCAAAGTGAATACCGTATGAAGAGATCATGTCTACCTCATCTATTTTTTCTGGTAGAGGGCTTCAGTGGAGGGCTGTTTCAGTTCAGGAAAATGTGATTGTGGCATGCAGCCAGCCAGGGGAAATACAGGGCTACAGTCTTAAAATCGAATTTTTGGGTTAACGACAGTGCTGATGTCTAACATTAGTGCTTGAGACAGGGAAACTGTGGGATGACGAGAGGAAGTTTGTACTGTGGGTGAGGGACGCAGCTGAGAACTAGAACATTTTAGTTAGCAGGCTTTCCTAACCCATGCGCTAGAGCTTCCATCAGCCAGTGGTTTCTAAGATGGCTGTATTGGAAGGTGAAACTGGAAGAGCTCTGCAATAAAGAGGAGCCTTATGGATTGGTTTTGTTTGCTAGAGTCTGTGAAACGTACAGGAAATTGTTTGAGTATACCATGCAGTGACAGAATAGCAGAGCTTATACTGAGAGGAGAAGAAAACCTGGCCTATCTTTAAATGTATTGTGGCCATGTAGTACAGAAGAATTGTTTTTCTCTTTAATTACCTTGGGTATTTATAGCTATTGAATCTGTGTTTTTACACTTTCTCATTACGTAAGTCATTCAGAAAGGAAATAAAAGCTTCTTTTTGGTGAAACTGTATTTTAAAGATGGTATATTTCAACTACCTGCGCTTGTGAGTTTTCAGTGTTCTTGAGTGACCAAACTCAGATACATCTGTTCTGTACTTAGCTGAGTTGGTTGTCTAAAAAGAAGTCAGTGGGTAGGTGAGATAAAAAGTTAATGACATGATCACTCTGTTTATATGGAGGCATTGTGGGACATGAGAATTGATACTGTGTAGAGAGTATCACTTTGAACTGTGTGTGCAGGGAAAACACTGTGCTCAGGGCTATGAAATCTTTGGTGTCCATGACAGTAAAGCAGGAATAACTTCCAGACAGTCATAAACATTTCACTCACTCAGATGGAACATGAAACTGTGAAGCTGCTAAGTCCTGGTGCAGCACAGGACTTTGAAATCACTGTAGGTGCTGGTGTCAGTTAAAAGCACTGAAACAGATCACTCATTGGTGTCAGCGTGCTGCAAACAATTGAGTTGGGGGTAGGATCTGTTGGTGCCTATGGTGAAGTTTGCTGTCTTCGAGTATGAGCTTGCGCTGATCCAAGACAGTGTAGACAAAGTAAATAGAAGGGTCTGAAAAGGCAGTGAGTGTATATCCTGGAGTCTCAGAAACAGCCTTCTCACTTAAAATACCTGTAGCATCATTTAGATTATGTTTACTGAGCAAAGCTTTCACTTTACACCACTTCCTCTCAAATTCTGGATGTCTTTGCACAGAGAGGTGTCCCTTATGAACCAAAAGTTATACTTAGGCAGAGAGCTGTTGCTCTGTGTATGTGCCTGTCACTGGAAACAAAACTTTCTTTCTCTGCATATGGAACTATATGTGCTGGGGCAGTCTTGGCTCTCATGGGATGTCACCACTGCTTCATCACAAAAATTTTGTCACAAAAATTCTGGCTTTGCAAAGGGGCCCTGTTCCTTCTGCAGACTTCAAGGAATGCTCTTCAAAGTCACATCAGAACTGATAATCTGTCAGTTTTCTATAGAGGAGGACCTTCTTATTCTGTGGATCTGCTTTTTAAATGGCATGCAGAGAATTGCTCTGTTCTTTTTCTAAGACAGCACAGCAACAGGATACAACCTTTTTGCTTGGAGCAAGAGCCATCTATTCTGCTTTTCTTAGGGCTGTTTTCAGACCTTCTGTCTTCCTTTCTGTAGAAGCTCCACGGAAAATATGCACCCTTAATGCTCTGAGGGTATAAATTCACCCCAACAACAGGTTTTTCTCTGGAACATAGTCTTTTCAAACTGTTCCCTCTCTCTCTTGTGAGAAATGTATTGCAGGCTTTTTGTTAAATTCCTCTGCTGAAGATTTCCTGCCTAAAATTGACACTGAAGTTGAAAGTCTCTGATTTCAAGGTTTCTGAGTTCTGTTGTGGCTTTAGTTTTTGAATACCATATAATGAACATGAAGTAAGCAAGTCTTGGCGAGATTAGTTTATATGGAACAACTTTGGATTTGTTGGTCATTAACTAAGTATGGGTAGCAGGAATGCCTCTCATGCAAAGGTCATTTTTCGGAGGAAAGCATTCAAAGGACCGAGGAAGTTGTTACTGAAGAAAGGCAAAGAAAGATATAAAATCTAGAAATCTTAGAAGTTAAAGATTTGACAGAAAAGCAGGAAATTGCTTATTTATCATGACACATGAGAAATAAACTTTAGTATCAGTGGGTCAAAGGGCAACTATTCCCAGGAAGTAAGCTGAGTATTGCTAAGGGACTGGCAATGTCATGCATATGTATACCCATCATATGTTTCCATTTTGTAGGGCTGAACTTCACATACTTTAGGGTTGTAGAAAGTGAGTTCCTGAATTGCATCAATGCTCACAAAGAGAGGATTTAAAATTTCTAAAAGACATTTTGGCTACAGAATGTATTCTGAATGGAGATGTGATTTTGTCATTAGCTTAACACTTAATTTTGTGCCCTAAGAGAGAGATTCTTCCCCTTCACTTTTCTTGGAGGTATCAGTGGAGCTTTGCAGTGCTATGTAGGCAATTAGGCTCAGATGTGTAGCTAGGCCTTTTGGCCTTGGATAATTGATTTAGAAGTACGCTGTGGGGAATCTGGCCCTTTAGCATTGAATTGTCATGCTCTTCCCCATATGTCTTTTACTCCCTCCGTGTACCAGCCTTCTACTTTGTGCGAAGCTGCCGAACTGTTTGAGTTGTATTTGTTACGAATTTCTTACAGTAACTACCTCACTTCCTCCTGTTTAGCAGAGGACTCTGCATAAGTCCTCTCCCTCCTTGAAGGATTTTGATCTCTTGCTTTTCCTTTCCTTGTTTGCTCATGCAAATGCCTGTGCATCTCTGTCTTTACGTGTTAGAGTGCTTTAGCTCTCAATCAGTTGGCTGGAGAGAGAGGGCACTAACCAGGAGCCACCTGGGCTGTGGGGGCTTATCACTCACTGATACTCCTTGATGTAGAAGGAAAAGGTGTAGGAGAAAAATGTTAACCATCTGCTTGTGATTCAGGCCTAGGCTGGGAGTCAGTTTAATGTGCTCCCTTCTCTCTGTATCTTCCCTCTTGGTGCCTCAGAAAGTATCAGGATGTTCTATTACATAGCTGGCTTTTGAGCTAACATCTCTCCATGAAGCACAGAATAGGAAGGACAGATGGCAAGAGCAGACACAGGAAATTTGTGGCAGAATCTTAAGATGTAGAAACAGACTTAAGAGGAAGAAAGAAAATCAGATTACATTGTTACCATATTATTTGAGTTTTGCCTGAAGGCAGACATTCTAAATTGGAGTCAGTTTTATATTCTTCCAGATACAGATCTTTATAGGCTCAAAGATGAATATGGAACTGATTAGGTCTGTTCTTAAAGGAGAGTGTATTCTAGAGGTTGAGGTCTGACCTACAGGAAGGTCACCTATAAAATCAAATACTGTCATAATCTCAGCATTTTAGTGCATCTTTTCCTATATTACCACCAGCCTGTATTCACGATGTAACTGGCTTGTGATGTAAATTCCTAGCCAGGGTTGTCACTCCAGGCTGGGCAATCTACATCTTAACCTCATAGGCGATGGGTTAGGCAAATCATAGTACTGCAAAATCACATCCAGTGCCTTTTGGGCTAGGATATTGCTGGGTTTTCAGCTCCCTTCCCCATGTTTCCTTTTATTTCCTTAGTTTGCAACAAAGATTATTTCAGGCCAGCAAGAAAAGCTGCTGTTAGGAGCATTACTTTCTGCCCAAAATACAGTGGAATTGAAAGGCAGAAAGTTTATGAATGTATTAAAAACAACAACAAAACCCATACAACCTCAAACAAACAAACAAAATAACCCAAGGCAAGCCTCAAAGTATTTTACTTGTTTGTTTGTTTTGTAATTTTAATGTATTTATTGACTTGAAATAAATAGTTCAGTTTCAGCTAAATCTTGACCAACTGCTACCTGGGAGCAGTAGTACTGTTATCATCATGGTTTCTTTTTGACGGATCTATTGCAATTGATTCATGAGAGCAGAATCAGTCCCATTTCAGTCTCTGAGTAGCTCTGACTGTGCAATGACTTGCTGAACAGCTAAAATACAGTTTTAATTTTTAATTTTTATTCAATTGAAAACTCAGGTTTTGTTTATTACTAACTTTAGTTTGGGGGAGACCAGGTTTTGTAGAAGGATATACATCTACTGAAAAATTCTTAGATAAATCTAGCTGTAACATCTTCAGGGTGCAGGGTGTTCTTGTTGTGTTTTGAAAGGTACTAGAATGTCTTTCGACACAATCAGTAACATGGGCTATGACAAACATTTACATTGTTTGAATTGTATTCAATGGAGAAAATAATGTAAATGCTCTCTAGTATGTGCATTATGTGATTCAAAAGGTAATTCCAGGTTGAGTTCTGTATCTGTAGTGTTAAGTTCCTGCCTGTCTGGTAAATACTGCTTAATGGACTCCACTGACAGGGGAGGCAATTTTGCAGGAGTATGTTAGCTTTATGTTTGTTTGTTTATATTTATTAGTACTTCTCCACCTACCAAAGACATGCTGTATCAGAAACACTTAATAGTTACACTTTGATTTCAGGCCTGGGAACAATCTGCTGGAGTAATCGTATTTCCCAACATTCAGCTGTTAGCCAGTGAGGTTTCCAAGCTTCTGACAAAAGAAATTAAGAGGAACCTTAATGGCAAACCTGCAGGTAATGACCCCATACCTTATCCCCTGGATGTACTTTTTTTGGGAATGTGCTGTCATTCAGCAGTCCCCTGCTCAGCATGAGGGAAATAAAGAGGGAACCAGAAAATGATCCATGTTGCAAGCCAGATCTTTCAGTAGGTGTGTGCTAGTTCTTGTTTGGGTGATTGCTCTGAAGATCTGGCCTTATATGCTGTGCTGACCTTGGCTTTGGAACTTTCATAGCTGGAAATGTATTATACTGTACCTATGCAGCAAAACACTAGGCTACACACTATTCTGAGGAGCTTTCTTTAATGAGAAAAAATACTGGTAGCCACGCATGGCTTTCCTGGTGGATGTTGTACATTCTTCACACTGGTCAGCTGGCAGACTTCATAAACTGAGCTGCTATTCCCAGCGAAGCTTGTCAGTTTGAAAGATGTAGTTTACATGAACCAACCTCAGCCTGATGCTGGATCAAAATCCTTTAATGTCCTCCATTCACTTCAGTGGACTTCTGCTACTATAATTTTGTTCTATGCAGCATTTTCATCTTTCGCTAAGGAATTAAAGTTTAGTGTTTTTGTGGTAACAGAGGAAGCTCGTCTGGCTTTGGAGCAATTGCTACAACAGAAAGGGGAAGCAGAAGATGGCCGTTTGCTCCTGAAATCAGTGTATCTGCTCTCACAGACTGACTTGGTAAGAGAAATTACTAGAAATGGGTGGGGTTTTTTGTTATGTCTTGTTTGGGTTTTTCTGTTTTTATTTCAGAGAAGCTGGGTAGCCTTCCCAGCAGTGGAACACCTAAGTCCCATAATGCTTGCATTATCCCCAATGCTTTGTGCTTCAGCATGCCCAGGATATACAATCAAATAGAGGACACACCACCAGGAGGGAAGTAAGCACTCTGTGCTTTCAGATACTCTTTTGGTTTTTATCATCAGGCAGCTGTTTTTTCTAGTGTTCCTCTGATTTATCTTCACTCCCCCCCCCCNACTCCAGGTTACATATCAAAAAGATGACTAGTAAGCATCTGTCTGTCAGGTAATGCAGTGGTTAGATTTTCCATCCTGATAGCGTCTCACTTTGAAGCATTTCAAAGCATTTCACAAACTCTACATGCACAGCCATCCTGAATGCAGACTGGCATCAGCAGTACAGCCTGCTGACTGCCATCAGGAGTGCATTTATCCCTGACATTGAGCTGAGCAGTTTGTTTCATCCTTATTCAGATACATGAAAATAAAGTCTTACTGTTAGCTTCTAGTGGAGATGAACTGTCTCATAAGGAGCTCTATAAAATTATATATAGTTAGTCACAGCATAAAGTTCCTGATAATGTTTGTATTTTTCACGGAGGTAGGACATTGCCATTTTTTTGTAGCACACACACTCACAAAACTTCATACCACAAACCTCACTCTTCTGTTTAATTTGCTGCTGATTTTTGTGTTGACTATTGTGTGTCAAGCAGGCACACTGGCACTTCTCTGTAAGTTGTACATAGCCGTAGTGAAGATGGGAAGAAACTAAGTGTTGGGAAACACTGTGGAGAAACAGTGTCTCTTGCACTTATAAAGACTGTAGTTAGTAGTGTACATGTAGTTATTCAACATGTTACAAAAGCAAAGGCATTATAGCTAAGTTGCTTCTCTGCTGGGTCAAGGAAGGAATGGAACATTTATGCTTTTAACATACTAGGCGTCTATAGTTGCAGGGTGTCCTGTGAACTAATGATAAAAGGGACACTGATAAAGGGGGCACTCTCTGCCCCTGACCTTGCTTCTATTTTAGCTACTAGTTAGTTTGCAGGTGGTGTGCTTTATTGACTGTAGGTGTCCTTATGCAGGACACAGTAAGTATCTCAGTCAAAGCTGTAGTTCAGCTGGAGTGGGAAGTCCTGGAAACAGCTATGGCAGTGCTTGGTCAGTGTGTTTACCTCTGCCAGGTGAATTTGTACAGCCATGCTATGTGATTGCCACACTTGTGTGCCCTAGAGCACTTGTAAGGATAAAGCCTGCTCAAGCAGCTCTTTCACCTGCCATGAGTATGCTCAGTGTGTAAAAACACGAGGAAACTGTGGTCAGCTTCCGGAGGGGCTGATTTTTATTTTCCTTATTCAGAGAACTTTGTGGAACATCATTGGATCTGGCCTTCCAGCTGCTCTGATGCAGTGCCTGTACCTTTTCTTTACTTTTCCTCTGAAGAAAACCAGTGATGATGGAGAGACAAGTAAGGATGACACCCAAACTCAGGAAATGCTTGTTAAGGTGAGATGTTCCTATGGTAGTTCATTTGCCCTGAGTACTTAGATGTTTACTTAGGCTTTTAGCTGATGATTGATTCAAACTGTAAAAAGAAATAAATTTGGACTGAAAACCACTGAACATGGATCAGGAGCAGTATAAAACAATCTGAGATGATACCACCATATCTTTTTGTTTTGTTTTGTTTTTTGTTAAACAGAACAACATGACTTTAAGTGGGGAAAAAAAATCCACTGAGAATATCCTAGTGATAGTTTTACTCATTCACTTCACTGCATCTTTTCTCCTGGCATTAGTATCAAACTATAATCTCCCCCCACAATGGATTTTTCTTAATCTCCCACGTATTTGTAGAGGTGTGTGTTGTAGCTGATGTTTGTTTGCTTTTCAGATAATGCTTAACATGTACAGAGAGGAACAAGGTGTAGAGGAACTTCTGACAGCTGATAAGCTTCAGTCATTAATTATAGCAACTGCTTCCCTCTGGGACCAGTGTAGCCACTCGTGGAAAGTACCTACAGGTCGTGTGCTAAGAACAATTTCAAAGGCTCAGACGAAGAACAGCATTGTTTACCTACAAGGTTTGGTTTAGTAATTTGGCTTCTCCTTTTCTCATAGCTCCACTGAGAATGAAGTCTTAAGAAAACTCTCCCTGGGATAGATTCTTATCTCTACATCATCTGGTAGTCAATCAACTGCAAAGTATTAGCTCTTGACTGTCTAGACAGCAACTTTATGTAGTACTGATAGTGCTCTGGAAACAAGTTTTTTTCTACACAAAAAATGAAATTACAGGCAGGAGCCAATCCCACCTGATCACATTAATGTAGGCAAGGACATAATTTATTATGTTTTTTTAAGTTGTGTGACTCGATGTGTGAGCCTTTGACTCACGCACATTCTAAATACAAGTTTGAGGGCACTGTCAGAGGAACAGTATTTTTTGGGACGTCATGATTGGTTGAGTTACATCCTTGGTTCTTTCTAGGCTTTATTAAAGAAAGCTTTTTTTCTTATTAAGAAGTGCAAAAGCCATGAATCTCAGTTTCTTAGAAGGAAAAAAATAGTTTTATAATCCACACTTTACTGTCAGTGTTCCTTGTCATAGAGTAACTGTGCATAGATATTTTTGGGTTTTTTAAATAAATATTTCGCTTCCTTGGTGAGACTGAAAGACAGAGGAATAATAGTTCTAAGAGTGCTTAACTGTTTAGGCATTTTGAAGCTGTCCTGAAGGACTAGCCATCAGATTAGACAAGAAACCTAGGCTTCATTTTTTAGAGCAAGATGAATATAGCCCATTACATAAGCCTCACTGAGCAAGAGTTTTCTTTAACTATCTTAGTACAAGACAATTAAATATTTCAGCCTCCACTTACCTTGTACTCAGGCAGATGGCTTCAGTGTATATGAATTTTGTCGAGTGAGTGGGTTGGAAGTTCATACTCCTGAGACAGAACCAGCTTCTGGGAATTAAGAAAAGAAATGCATGCATACTTTAAAACCAGAAATGCTCTTCATGTAATCTCTGAATGAGTGTGATATTCATATATCCTTTTGCCCTTTCTTTCTAGAAAAAGAGTTAACTGACTCCTACTTTACTGGGAAATAATCTTTCAAACTTATTCCATTTTCATTAGTAACTTTGAACTTGTTTGACTGTCAGTACTTAAACACCTGCTTTTAATTTTTTTTCCCCCACAGCTGTGGACTGTATTAAAATATCTATTCAAAATCTCTTTAAACTTGCTGATACCCTACCCGCTTGTGATGTGTGTGAAGCTGCTAGTATTGTCTTGTGCTTTGTGAAAGATTCCTATCCCATATCATCAGCTTTATTAACAGAGTTTGAAAATAATGATGGCTACCAACTCCTGCTAAAAATTTTACTGAGGTAAGTAGAGAGGATTTTAGTGGTCTTCTAGATGATGGCAAAACTTCATTTTCAGAACTTGTCATCTGTTTTAAAATATGAATCATGTAGGTAATCCTGTGTGGATGCAAAGCCAGTAATAAGGACCCCAGTATTGGATCTTTCAACACTGTTTTAGGAAGGGAAGCAGTACATAATTTCTTGTACTGAAACCACAATGAAAATTAGTGGTAGGAGAAGTTAGTCTACAAATGGGATATGGAGTTATCAAACACATGACAAAGGTTCTTAATCATTAGTATTAGAGGGGATGTCAGTCAGAGACATCTGTCTCAGTTGAGGTGAACTCATGATCCAGGAATGCAGTCAAGTAGGGGGGAAAACCTGATCTCCTTGCTGCGCAGAAGACAAACAAAAAAACCCACCCAAACTTACCTGAATTGGTTAAGTTCTTCAGAACTGAGATGAATACGAACATATCAGGACAAATCCCCACTAGTTATCCTAATCAAAAGTACAAAGTACAATCTTTTACTCTCCTTGTTTCCTTGCATGGTATTACCACACTCTAAGTTTGCTATATCATTATATCACTTCCCCAGAAGCACTTAGAAGCTTTGTTCTGATCTTCTTTAATATCATATGAAGAGAGAATTTCCAAATCTTCTCAAGCTATTGTTGTTTCTGTTCTGGCTTTTCCCTTTCTTGTACTTCCCCAACATTTGCAAGAACTTTGGTCCCTGATCAGTAGGGGGAGTATTTTGTAATCTGAATAATGAAACCAAAGATATCTATAGGTGAGTATGATTTCTGATGGTTTTTGGATGGCATAAGATTATCAACCCACAACTTGAAAAAGTTTTGTGTTTTTCTGGCAGTGTTTTCTTTAGTTACCATTGATTGTCTACTTCCCCTTATAAGTTGTGTTGAGATGTGTATTTCTGTTGAAATTCTATCCTTATGAGGGCAGAAATGCCCAGTCTTTATCAGTAAGTGCTATGACTGCCCCCATCCCTTTTAACTGGCCTAAGTAGGCTGGAGAGACAGAAACAGCATACAGGTGCTCAGGGCTTCAGTTTAGTCTCCTTTCCCAGCATATGCTGGCAGAAAGGGACAGACAGAACTCTTCTTTCCTGAATGTTTTGTGACAGCAGGTCTCCTTTTCTCTAATGTTTGGAATTTCTTTTTCAGGTAAAAAGAATCTTGCTGATTGCATTCTTTCCTGCCAAAATAGATACTAGCATTTGCTCTGGACTTTTTTATTTCATGTTTAGGTTAAAACAGAATACATCTCTATTGTTGTCTTCTGAGCTTTTCCTGACTTCCAGTATCAGAATATTGCTCTGCCACTAACCCATGTCCAGATGCTGCAGTTTTCCTTAAGAACTGCTCCCTCGAAGCAGTGCAGAATACATGATAAGCAGTTCCCTGCCCTTTGACAGATTCTCACTCCAGCCTAAACTGTGGCAAATCTGGGGTTACAGTTCAAACTATTTCCTTACATAGGAGAGATATGCCATCTTCATGTCTGATTCACAAAGCTCAGGCAATACAGTATTTTTCCCTTCCTAAGGGCTGAGATTTTTTCTGTTATTTAACTCAGTTAGCAAGTCCCTTACCTTGCCAACCATATGCTTACCTTTTAGTATGAGGTGTCTGTTGTACTTTTTTGATCTCTCACAAGAATTTAAATTTTTAGTCTCCAAGACAGGCATTCTTTTGGAGAGAATTACTTTTATTTTTAAACTGGACTAAGTTCCAACTTTTATCTCCCTTTTCTTCAGAAGACTCTTACAGTGTTACTTCAGTTTTCTTCAGTTTGTAGGTTTTGTTCTGATTCAGAACATGCCACCATGATGTGGAGTTACTGTTTGTAAGATGGTTAAGCAAGTCACAGAAGTAAGACAAAACGATAGTAAAATAGTCTGGGGAGGAGCAACAATTAAAACAGGTAGCTCCTGTGTGTGTGCTCAGTACCTGGTGATATATCCAAAATGTTTGTATTACTAAGACAGGAACATATGACTGTCCCAAGTTTTGTTCCTAGGTGTGAGGGGTTGCAGCCAAATGAAGGAGACCCCTATCTGGATGAAATTTTGGACATGCTGACCTGCCTTACAACCTGTGGAAAAACTGAACTGAAAGTTTCTGGCAATATTGCACACCCGCAATTACCACACTTTGATTTTGAACGGACACGGTCTTCCGGTACAGTATATACATACAAGTGGTTATGTAAGCAGGTTGTAGAAAAATGAAGTTCTATTCACTATGTATCTTAAGATGGAGGAAGGAGTATGAGATGACATCTTCTGATCTATGTGCTTAATGCTGCAGGAGCCTGAATGCTACCTACATCAAACTGACTGTGTCAGCAGTAGGGTTTGTTCCAAGGTTGAGAATATGCCTCCCAATCGCATCTCTCATGTCTGTGGCTCCTATTTCCACTCTCAGACATGACTTAACATTATAGTTATGGTGCTTGCAGTCTTAAATAGCATTGATGTAAAAATGATCTCAGCTGGTTTTATCCCACAGGAATGACAGTGAAAAACCTCCAGGCTTTTCAGGTGTTGCAGTCTGTTTTCCAGAAAAGTAATGATCAGCATCTGTGCGGAAGAATCTTGGCAGCAATTGCTACCATATGGGCTTGGGACACAGTGAACTTCTTTCTTCTGGAGTGGACACTACAACCTATCAACCAGTTTATTGACATAATCCACTTCAAACCACACCCAGTCCAAGTCCAGTTCTTCAAACTGGTGGAGGCCATAGTACTAGACCTGTCATATGTCCCTCATGAAATTTTGAAGAAGATTCAATATTTGATAAAGGAAAACACAGTGCCATTCTGCACCTTAACAGCTCTCCGGTGCCTTCTCAGCATGACCAAGAAGGACCTGTTATTCAGTGACATATTCCGTGACTCTGGGCTCTTAGGCCTACTGCTGGCACTTTTGCGGAAGCAAGCCAAGATCCTGAGGAAGTCAGGTACAACTTAATGTAATTCACAGTCACTGTCAATTTATAAACTTTATATACTGAGTAGCTAGATTTCGTCTGCAAGCCAGCTTAAGTTTATGACATACTAAGCTGGGTACTCTCTGGAATCCTAGCTGTTAATGATTCTGTTTACTAGCCTAAACCATTCTGGGCTATTCTTCACCAGTGTATGATGAATTATTCTGGAGGGAACCATTCAGCCCACACTTTTAAACAGTGTCTCAGTTTGGGGCTCTCTAGGATGCCAGCTTGAAAGTAGAGGAAGAAAGAGTTTTCCACAGTGCTTAGTTCCTCTGAAAATAACAGTCCTGAGGACAGATAATGGAAAGCAGTTTCTTGAATTTTGGCCATATATTACAATTACTACCACTCATTATCACCTGCTATAGTTATCTCCTGTTATGAAAACAGGAAGGTAATAGTCCTGATGTGGTAACTGTAGGGTACAACTGACTTAGGGGACAGACTCACATATTTTTAAAGTTTGTAACTGCTATTTTAAAGAAAGAAAAATGCATGATAACATTTTCTGTGCTATATGAATTGGGAAATGTCTTTAAATTTCAGTACAATAGTTTTTTAGTAAAGGAGTAGTGACCCAAAGTAGTAGGTATAACTTCTGATGCAGCAAACACAATTGAATTTTTTATACACGTTTATTCCAAGCAACATAAGGAATATGAATTGCAACAGAAGTTCCAGAGTGCAGACATCCATTATGTGTGAGGACACTGATATTTGCACTCTTGATATCAGAGAACTAGAGTTTTCTACAAGAGTACTTATATTATCAAGATAAATACTAAGGTTCTTCAAAATTTACCTTCTAGTTATGAGCTGGCGCATAGGGGCTATCTTCTGCCTTTGCATTACTTTCACTGCTTTAGATCACTTGTTCATCTAAATGTTATAGAATGAGTGATTGAGCGCCTATGTAATTTGTACATGTAGACACACAGATTAAGAAGGATGAGTGGGAAGACACTGCATGAATTGATCACTACTTCCCTCTTGTTTTCCAGAAATTTAGCCTGCAAACTTTGAGACTTTTAGGTCTAAAAATAACCTACCTTACACTATCAGATCCTGTAAATGTTTGCCTTTGAACATGCAGGAGTTTTCTGCACTTCACTTTTAGTTTAGGTATTTAAGTACTCCTGGTTGCTATAATATTTTAGCACTTCATAGCTCATACTCTGTAATGTTCTTTTGTGTGTGTGTGTTCTTACCAGCCACCAGTAAACGGGTAACTCTACATCAGTTGGGAAGTGGAAACACCACTATTACAAGTAGAGCTTGTAGTTATGCAGGAGACTGTGCTGCAGAGCATAGAATCAGACCTGTGTTTCCCAACTAGACCCTGTTGACTAGACAATGCCTTGTCTGTATTTTGTTGCTCATTTTAGGGTTCAAGTAGCCTGTAAGTAATATTTAAGAGAAAACTAGAATTTGCTAGAGAACTGGTTTTCTTTTTTGATTTGATACATTTTAGCTATAGTTAACCATGTCTTGTATATAAATTGTATTACGGCTTTTAATATACTGACAGCTGGAACCCATCTGCCTGGTCTGGAAGAAGGCACTGAGAAGGAGTTAAATGCTGTGATGCTGAAGATGGTGGCTGCACTTACAGTGAAGTCTGTGAGGAATACTGGTAAGAAATGGCATATGAGTGTGTTACCTTTGGGTTGGTAAGTGGCCACAATGCCTCTTAGGGAGCACCAACAAATTTGCCGACTTTTGTGCTTCAGTGAGAAGTGGAGGACAAAAGCTAGAAGTGTAGGGATAACAGGGATAACCAGGACAAAATGTGGCAAAGATATTTTCATCCTGCATAATAAGCCTTATCCCAGTAGTCACCCTACTTTCCTCATCCATATGGATACTCCTGAAGTGTACAAATTTACCTTGTGGAAAACAAGACTGTGTGCGTGATCTTAGTGTATAGTTTGTTCATCTAGATTTACTTCCACAGTATCTATTATTTAAAATCTTGATGGGATCAGACACATGCTGAATAACATTAATATGTTTAGTATTGACATACCTAAAAGATATTTGTGTAAGGAATCTTATAGAACATAATAATACTGAAGTAAATGCTTCTGAATACTGATATCCACTCACTTAATTCATTCTTGAACCTTTAATCATCATGTTTGCAGCATCTTATGCAGTGCAAATACATTGTCACAAACTATCAAACAGTCCCCTTCATAAACTAACGAAACATTTAAGCTGAAAACTAATAAGGTGTCTTTTCATTCATTCATTGTTGTATTGGGAAGCTGTCATCTCTGATGATGAGAAACCATAGTCATTTAGTCCTTTTACCCCTAATTGTTCTTCTGCCATTCATTTTGTGTCATCTTTAGCTTAACCAGCTGTTTTTCTCACCGCTCCTACTGTATTTGTAGAAATGCGGCACTTCACACCAACACTGAAAATCTGCCTATGAAAGCTACAACTAAAGGATAGTTTAAGTAACAAATGATATAATATTTGTCCCCAGTTGTTCTGAAGGACTATGGAATGGTGCCATATATCAAGATATTTTTGGATGATGAATGCTACAGGAGTGCTACTCTCAGCATCTTGGAGCAGCTATCACTCATCAACTATGAAGAATATATGAGCATTATTATTGGGGCCCTCTGTTCTTCTACTCAAGGGGAACTACATCTGAAACGAGATCTGCTGAAGGTAATTAATGTGGATTCCCATTTGGTGGTGGTTTTCCTGGAAACTGCTTGGATTATGGCAAATTGCTCTTAATCTCACCCCTAGCACTGTGTTTTTTCCAAGAAGGTAATTGCAGAACGAAAAAGAGCCACGGGCCAGTTTTCATTCTCCTAAATTGGGCAATTTGATTTTTAGCAATGCATGCGTGGTCAGCACCTTCACTCAGTATCAGATTGTGAAGTATTTTGAAGACTTAAATACTAATGCAGGACGGAAGAATGGAAATGGCAAAGGCCACAGTTATATGAGCAGCTCTGTGTAACGTTATAGAGAAAGGAGAAACAAATGTGAAAGAAAGTGGAAGTAAGACTGTAAGAGGCAGGGTAGGCATGAGTTGAACTTGATTCTGATAAGTTTCCAAGGTTGAAACTTTGCTGTCAGTTTTGTTCTCTCTCACATACACCACTGTCATGGAAAAGGAGATACGAGGTGATGGAAATGAGGAGACTTATGAATATTTAGAGGAAGAAATTTGAACTATTCATAGCCTTTATTGTGTTTATAGAGGATCTGATCCATAAGCAATGAAGCAGAGGAAAGAATCACTGTGCTTTATTTTGGTTTAAATCACAGGCATCAAATTGAAAAGCAGCAGTGTTGTAAGCACTGATTTAAAGTTTCTTTCTGCCTTCTCTGCCAAGTGTGAACAGAATTCACCTTTCAGCACAATATAGCAGCTGCTTCTGTGATAAAAGAACCATATTACTTAAAAAAAAAATTTTAAAAACTAAACAAAAAATGTGACAAAGTTTATAGCTTTGATTTGAAACAGTAAACTTTAGCAATACCTGTGGGAAAAGTTGAGTGTGGTGTCCAAACTAATATGAAAATAAATACAGCTTCAGTGTCTAATTTTGACAAATGATAACTGTATTAAAGCATAATATAAGCAAATGAATTTATTATCTGCATCCATTGGGACTGTGATTGTGTTACACAAAAATTCAGATTGATTTGCTAATATATATTTTTCTGTTAAAGCCTGAGCCCAAATGCAATTAGCACTGCTGTATTCCAACATGACACGTGAACAATTATGAGGAATAACAAATAATGGAATGTGAAATAAATTCTGTTAACGTTAACTGAGTTAGGGGGTTTCCAGCAGACATTGGTTTTATAGATTCAGGACAGAGGAATACTAACTCATAGGCGATTAAATTCTGACTAAGTTAGAGCTGGAGGAAATGTGGTTACTGTTGACCTTCTCTTAAATGTGTTAGAGCCATCCTGATAACTTCAACTCTGAGTTATTAAATTTACTCCCTGTTCAGAAGTCTCTGCCTGGTTTGATACATTATCATACAAAACTGAATGACAGTAATAGAGTCCCCCCCTCCAGTTCTGGCAACCCTTTCTCACAGTCTAGATTCTGTTATACAGAGATATATTCATGTTAGAAACCATTCCTCTTGAACAGACTGTGGAGTGAACCTTTTACATTTATTATCTGTTAGGAAACTTTATATACAAAATCAGCCCTTTCCAATGTGAAAAGGTACAGTCTCAAATCTGAGAGGTCTCTGGTGCCTGAAAGAGGTCCCAGAAACCTGGGATGGCTTACATTCCAATATGGTAAATTATTTCCTTGCAAGCTCTGTTTCTCACTAATTTTACTTCCACCACCACACTCTTAATAACATTTTTAGATTTGTTTTAAAATGTCAAGCCTACTGCACTCAAAATTTATAAGTGGTATAGATTGTTTTTTATGCATGTGCAATATTGTCAAGCGACATCTGCTTTAAGCCCATTAAAGTTAGAAAATCTAATTACTTCATTGTCTTAGGATCTTACTCTTTATGGCTTTTTTTCTTCCAAAGCGTTATGCAAACTTTAAAAATACCTCTTCTGAGAAAGAGAATTATTTTTACCTTTCTTAATAAGGAGAGCCTGCTGCTTGCAGTATTCTTTGGGCCATGCCATGTCACTGCTTTTTTAGAAAGATTCTGCTTAGTTATACAAGCAAAAGTCTAGTGTGGCTTCTTGTGTATTCAGGGCTGTGGGAAGGCTTGCCTATAGAGAGCTGTGCCACCTTCTCAGATTCTATATGAGGTTAGTTAATCTCTGCTTTCATTTATTTGAGGCAAAGACAGATTTTCTTGAGAGAGTCCAAGGAGACTGATGAAAGAACAGCCAAAGGTCTGAAAGTATCTATGGCCGAACTGACTAGGATATATAATGCAGAAAATGTGATTTCTTTGCATATTCCTGCGAGCACTATTCCCAACCTGTCACGCTGACTCCATAGGCTGCTCCTGAGGGTGCATTCAAATCTTGCTTGTTTGGCCTATTGGGTATATGAAGGAATGGAAAAGGGGAAAAGTTGTGCAGTGGTGACCTTTAGTTTGGCCAACTTTTTTTAATTCAAAGAGTGAAATTTCTTTTGTCTCCTTTCTTCCCAATGTAGTCACTCCTGAGGATACTGGAGAGTCCCAAGAGCCATTCAGCTTTCAGAACCTGCAGTGGATTCAATGGACTCCTGTCCCTTCTCTCAGACATGGAAGGTGCATTGCAAGACCCACCATCTGGGCTGTGGACAGCCATTGGACAGAATTGTGTATTGGAGCTTGTTTTCTACACACTTCAGGGGATATCAGCAGCCCTGCACCTGGATCCTGTCAACAGCAGCTTCTTCCAGAAGAATAGTCTGTTTGAAAAGATGGCAGAGGATCTTGGGTCCCTTGGATGCTTCTGGACAAAAGGGGAATGGCAAATCCCTCTGAGCCTTGAGAAGACAAGGACATTTTCAGAATTCTTGGATGCAGCTTTCTGCTCTTCAGAACCTCTCCCAATGTGGCTAAAAAACTGCATATGGATTCTGAGTTTTCTTGATCACATGGTCAAAGGAACCCTACATCTGGAGAGCTACTTCAAGAAAAGAAAGCCAGAGATGGGAGAGGCATCAAGAGATGATCAGGAGGGACCCCAAGCTCAAGAAGAGCATCCTGTTGCTTTCAAAAGACCAGACAACAAATTACCTGCCTCTGCCTATAGGCTATGGGGAAACCCTGAAGAGAAGTAAGTCTTTATTTACTACAGGAGATACAATACTAACACTGATATCTGCATTTTATATGTCAAACTGAGGTAGTGTGACATAACCTGCCTAGAACAAACAAATCAGTGCCAGTGTCTCAACTCCCAGGCCTTCAGCCATCAGGAATCACATCTTTTTGAAAGGTAATTGATGGTAAACATTGCAGCAGAAGTGTTTAGTGGAGCACTGGGACACACAACCCTGAGAGCTGCAGAGTTTATGATGAAGGTTCTGACACATGCAATGTGGGAGCAGGAGTGGGCTCTAGGGAAAGGGCTGCAGGGACCTGAAGCTTTCATTTAGTCTCTGTTTGAATCTGCCCCCCTCAATTTTTACTTTTTCATTTATGTGGACAGCTCTTTCCAATCACCTGATACATTGAAAACTGTTTTGTTACTTTAAATACTACCCCATGTGTGTGTGTCCAGGCAGATGTGTATAGACAGACACAGTCTCGCTCGTTTACTCATACAGGTTAACTAGAGAAAATGGGAAAAAGAATAGTAATTCTGCCTGCTTCATATAACAAAGGATTACATAAAAATATATATCTTTTGCAGGAAGGAAAGACTGCACCAGAAATTAATGTAGCTGTCAACTGTGAATCAGTTCTGAATAATTTGCATTTCATAACTTGAGATCTGCCCCTTAATGTGTCTGTAGCTTTATCTTGGATATCTCAGTCCTTTTCTCTAAGTTTGTAACTGTGAGATTACTTCAGACCTTATTGTAGATTATTCCACAGTCACCTTCCATATTTAAAGACCACATCATTAGTTCTGCCACTCTTAGCTAGCAGTCACTGAAGTCAACAGAACTTTTGTTCCCTGAGTACTGAGGCAGGCTGAGTAAGTATTTCTGGTCATATTTGTAGTTGTTTGGAGCAACTAGAAAAAGCTGCAGTAGATTTCTTTGCTTCTTGTGCAACTGATTTTAAAACAGTTGTGAAAATATTTGCCCCCTATCACTGCACTTGGACTTATGCTGGAAGCTTCTGGTTGGATACTCAGTGCTAGGGAGAGGATTTGGTGGCTCAGGAGAAATGAATACTCTTTTCAAAGTAGATCTTAGTCCCATTTGGGAGAATATGGGTCAATGTGCGGAGAGTGTATGATGGTGGTGGTTGTGAGAAGTCCATAGCCTATAGCTTAAGTGTGTGTATAAGGGAGGCTCAGGGAAGATAAGGGAGAAAGAGTAGACCACTGGCAATGCTGGAAATGGTATGAAACTGTCTTCTGCTTGTGTTTCTCCAGTTATTAGATCTGAAACATAAAACCAAGGTTTCCTAGGTCCTTGTGTTATTTTACCTACTGACATGTGAGGCTGTGCAATAACTGAATGAATACCACTTGTGAAGAAATTAATCATGTAAACTAGCATCTGTTCAGTTCACAGTGTCTATTTGGGACAGTTTGGCTTTGGTTCTGGGATATGAAGGTGCAAAAGGAAGCCAGATTAGGTAGAGGTGGCTGGAGAGTGTATGCAAGCACAGCAGAAGAACGTGTACTGGCAAGCTGTCAATCCTCAGGCCATGTAGCATTTTCCAGCAGTAAATTTTCTGAAAATAAAAATAAGAAGTCAAGTTCCCAGGGTTCCTGCAAGTCTGTGGTTCCCCTGATGCAGCTTCCTCTTAGCTGTATTCCATGGTTACACTTCCTCCTGAAGAAGGCTTCAGACTGAGGCTATGCAGCTTGAAGGGAGGAACTTGAGTGCAGTTAGTGTAGGTGGCCTGTGATGCTCCATCCTGCAACATGTATTTAAGCTCCCTAAAGGTGAAGAAAGGAGGTGGTCCTACAGGAGCCTGTGACTGAGACAGAGAAATCTGCATTTTAACTGGATAATATTCTAGTGTCTCACACTGTCCTGTGGTCAATCATGCTGCAAGCTGCTGGGCCACAGGGGAATCAACAATTCCATTCCCATCTGAAAAACAGCCCTCTGTGTTTCTACTTTTGCATTAATGTTTGAAACACCCTCTGTGACAGATGAGGTCTCCATTTTTCCTTTTGCTCCTGGTGATTAGAGATAGCTTGCTGCAAGCTGTGTAAACTGAGGCTGATTTGTCTTTGGGAGGGAAGCCCCTCTTTGTGCCCACTCTAGCAGAATGGCCACTGCAGCTGCTTTTGCCACAGACTCATTGTGCTAATGGCTCTTTTTGGTTCTTTGCAGTGTCTCATTTTGATCCCAACACCTCTTATTTTCCTTATTTTTAAGAAGCAGCCTGTGCAGAGCAGATTTGGTATTCACACCGTGATACTGATGGGGTAGATGGAGTGGAATCATAGGGCTGACTGGATATCCCTGAGGCAGGAATGTGAGAGATGGTATATTTGCAGGAGTGAGAAGCTGGTACATGGAGACAGCTTTTGTACTAAGACAAGCCAGAAAACTAGGACCTCTTGGAAAACTACAAATAGGGCTGGAGATAAGGCTTATATAATACTCTTATAAGAGAGTGAGTGTGCAGTGCTGGCAGGGAAGTTGAAGTGTAGTTCAATGCCAGTCAGGGACTCTGGATTTTTGCTCTTTTTTCTTCCTTCTTAACAGCCCTGGAGAGTGCTAAACCTGCCAGACAGTGGTCAAAAATGGATTTGAGGTTTGGAGGTAACCATATTTCTTCAGTGCCTAAGACTTCAGGAAGACTGCTCTGTGTTAGGAGAACTGGACACACTGCCCAGCAACGTATTTTTACAGTGCTAGATATAGAAGTTTGAATTTAATGGAAAGTTTGGGAAGTCAGTCCTTGGATATAGTGACTTAGGTAAGAAATGAAGTTGCTCTGGGGAGCACAGTCACAGCAGGAAAATATACCGAAATTTTGTTCCTACTGATTCTAGAGGGCCTGGAATTTTCTCTTCAAAGGTCGTTAGCAGTTTTTGAGGGAAATAGGAGGAGATTGTATTTTCAATGTGTACTTTTTTCTTGTTTGACATTTAAGAATTCACCCACATTCATATCAAGTGCAGGTGTATGCATCCACACTGGAGTCACTGGAGTCACTGCTGTATTTATACCAGATCTGATTTTGAGTCATTGCACAGAAAATACTTTCTTAAGGGTGCAGTTAGAATTATTTGTCGCTGTGTGGCAGTGTGCCACACATTACTCACTGCTCTGATGCATCAGATGAGCCTTTTTGGAATTGACTAACAGTCACAAACTTCTTACCCTCCTTTAGGTCCCTTGTAAAACCTTTTTTTTAATGCTCACTCTTTTACTTGTGCCCTTTGTTTTCTACAGTCCCTAAAACATACTGTGCTTTGTTTTTTCAGTCCCGTTACAGCCCTTAGATGTTGTCTTTGGTTTTATGAAAAGATCTATTTGGGACAGATAATTCTGATAGTACACATCACAACTCTGATTCAGAGGTGCACCTAGAAATGCTGATCATATCCTGAACATGAGGAGCCTGCAGTGCCTAAACTAGTTACTGCTATGCTGTGGCTTCATCTTTGAGATATGCCATGATGCAGGCAAAAGGTTAGGTATAAGCATATCCTCTCTGTGGTAACCCTGATGCCTCTGTTATTTCATGTGCCTAAATGTACAATGGTGATTTGTGGCAAAAATGAGAACTGATGGAGAAGCACAGATACTTAACTAGTATGTATCTGCTAGTGTAGGAAGATTGTGGTGTTGAAAGGGAAGGCTGGCATATGGATTTCATCAAGACTGTCTAATTTTTGCTTATTGCTATTATGGTTTGAAAGTATTGAAGCTATTGTCTGCCCAAAGTTATACACTGCTTGAAAATAGAAAATATGACACTAGTTTTGGGCTAATGCATCAGAGAGATCTCCCTGGTTGTCTCTTCTCTATACTACAAGTACCTTCAAACGTAAAGTTTAAAGAGGCTGCTGCACATCTTTGAATATGCAGGTCCCTGAGATGTGAGTTCATCAGCTTCCAGCTGTTCAGGTCATTTGTATTGTTTGCTTAGTTTCAAATGCTGACCTTAGTTACTGCTTGGAGGATTTAATGCTGTACTCTGCTGGAACATTGTTGGACCCTCTTTGCTGCCGTTAATGATGATGAGTCTTACGTGTCTTTTTCCTGCAGGTGGGAAATGGGAGACTGCGCCATTGTACATCCAGGTGCTGTCTGTGTTATGGTGAGGTTGCTGCCAAAGCTGTACAAAGACGGACACTCTCAAGTGAGTCTGAACATATTAAAGTTCCATCTAAACAGTGTCCACTATTTTTCTGTATCTTCCTTTCCAATAATTGTTTACTCTTTGTGGATGTGGAAGTACTAAAATTTATCTAGAACACTGGCAGAAGAAGCAGCATGAATTTCACTGAATCAACAGATATAAGAACAAAGAAGGCTCTTGACTACCAGTCTGACTAAGTATTTCTATACCTTTCTGATGCAGTGCACACACACACACACACATACACACTGCATCTGCTCTCTAGTCTAAAATACTTAGATACAGTTACAGTACATACAGAGGGTTTGAAATAAAACCAGATTGTTCATCCAGAGCTATGGAAGGTAGGAGTGCAACTAAATGCTGGCACATTCCAACTCCATGTAGTGGAATCAAACCAATTGTTAGTGAATTTTGTTAATTACAGTAATTAATTGCTGAAAAACAAGTGGAACAGTTAACTGGATGAGAGAGAATGTCATTAAAAAAATCAGACTTGGCTCTAGGGCTGAGCTCTACGAGAGACAAAGACCCTTAGACCCTCAGCAGATGGCAGTGTTCTTAAAACTATGAAGGACTAGAGCACTAATTCCAGCAATTTCAGTGATTTATTTCAGTGTATTCATCTTTTCTTCATTTTTCACTGCTTTTTTCTTAGTCAAAAAAAGATTATTACTGATAGCGTTTGTTTCATGTTGCTGTTGTGAATAGAATTGCTTTAGGTAAAGTGGAAACACTGTTATGCAGGGTCCTGAGTCAGACTCTGCCTGGGAGTTAAAACATCCTAAAGAGTTTGTAATCAAATTACCCACAAAAAGGATAGAGGAAAAATAGAACTTTTCTGGCTAGTTTTACTTAAAAGAGACAATGAGTTGAACCTCATGTCCCATAGCCTGAACAGGTCACTGATGCTGCCAGGTGGTGGCGCAAAAGGCTGGAATTTAGTACCTTTAATCATAGTATATACTACTGCATGAACCCCTGTGCAATGAGATGCTACTTGGAACAGAGGAGTCAGCCAAGATCTGATGCAAAATGTGGACCTCAATGGCTAGTGGAGAGGAGCAGCTTGGTAGAAAGATAATAACTGAAGGAATTTATCTTTTAATAGATATATTGTGTCCCAAACAGGGTACTACACATTCTTTTAGTATGACAGTGTTTGACAGCTATAGGAGAGATAAAACAATTTATTTGCAGATGAAGCTTTTTTACTGCAGACTTTCATTCAAAAATCTGAAGGGGCTTCTTGCTCTGGTTTTAAGACTGAGTCAATTAGCACATTTTTTAGGAGCAATGATGGAGAACAGACTCATCTCCTTCTGCTTGTTTCAGCGCAAATGTCCAGGAGTAATCTAGAAAAAAGTTTGGAATCAGTTCACATCATGTGCAAAGCCATTGTTTTCACAGAAATGGCAATGAGAAAGCACTGCTTTTTCAGAAACATTAATGGAACTCAATAAAATGAATGTACTTTGATTCTGACCCTCAGAGATAGTATTTGTTTCCTGTCAAGTTTGCAGCTTCTCTGTGGCCTTTGTCAGGCCCAAGCAGTGACAAGCTGAAGCAATGTTAAGCCTGTCAGCATAGAAAAAATCATAACAGACAGCAAAACAGGTGGTTATTGTACTTAAGCCGTTTCTTCTGACTGTCTGGAATGACAATTAAAAGCTAAGGAGAATAGATTTGTGGTTTTATATTACTGCCATTCCTAGGTATGATAAAAAGTCATTTGAATATCATATGGGTATGAAAATTTGCTTTAAAAACTCAAAACACCCCTAAGAGACATCACTTGCATGAGAAACCTGTATTTTAGAGGATATCACTCATGTTCAGGCCTAGGACTGGTGCTAAGCCAATTCTCATCAGACTACATACAGTTTGACCAAATACAAGGTGGATTTTCCTCTTATTAATATACTACCTGTTCAGTGCTGAAAGATGGCATTGTCACATGTTTCAAAAACTAAGTGAGACAGGTTAGCATCTGCTTTAAATACTGCCTCAGGATATTCACAGAAGGAAGGAGGAGGGAGACTAGAAACACCCTATAGGCAGGGGGTCTTCCTGCCAGGAGCTGGTACCTGAGAGGCTCTTTCCCCTGAGCACTTTCCTGGAGCCTTTGCTCCATCGTTGTCACCTGACAGATTCTCTTTGCTGAGCCTGATTACAGCACTACATTTTTTAAAAAGAAAATGCACAACCTGTCTGCAGGTTGCTTTCCAAGGTTACTTTGGGGCTTTTAGTATGAAGTTTGCTTGTTCATTGATCAACCATCTTCTGAAGCCTTTGCTGTTTATACAGACCAATCAATTTTCCTCCTGTACTTCCACCCCCACAGCCTGCCCTTTTATTTGTCCCATTTCTCTTACTATTCACTTTATCCAGCCAGTATCTCTAAAGTTGCACTAAAGTCTTGGTAATGTACCATGGACTGAAGAGGTAGGAGCTCTGGCAAGAGTCACTGGTTAACTCTGCCAAAGATAATTTTCTACTTTGTCTTGTTTTACATGCGATTGTATTATTTATAGGGTGGCACACAGAGACAACTTTGACTTCATCTCAGGTGTCTGATGAACATCATATAGCACTGCACTGTAGCTTAGAAAAATGAGGAGACACTGAATTAAGTTAATGGGGGGAGGGGGGGGAATACTGCAACCAAATGTAATTTGGTGAGCAAGGGGTCTGTCAGACCACCAGAATTAACAACATTATGAATAGATTTTGTTGCCTGTCTTTAAATCGTCAAGACTTACTAGTGTATTTCCTCTAGGAGGCCATAGTAGCCCTGGTACTCATATGAGGAAAGCTCTATAGCTTCTCTTACACACAAGCTGTACCAAAGGGAAGTGTGAAAAGCCTGATGGAGATTATATAATTTATGTGGGGCATTTAACTAGGTCCTATCTAGGTCCATCCTTTTGGGAAAGCAGAAATAGTTCACACAGTTCATAGTGCTTTTTTCCCTGTCTATTTGCAAGGAGTGCATGAACTCAAGCTATTCTCTAACTTCGTAAAACCCAGTTACACTGTCAGTAAAGTAAGTTTTGCTTGTTATGGTTAGCGCTGAGAGTTAATCAGCAAAATATTGTGTTAGAATGTAATGTGCTTGCAGATGGGAACTGTGCATCAGGAATTTGAGCTGTGATAAATTTATGAATCATTTTTTACAACATTTTAAGGAAAAAAAAATTGCACAGATAATTTTCGGATGTAACTCAAACTCTCTACAGACCAATGGGTTTTAAGTGGATGGTTTTAATGGATGTCTACTTTTTCTTTTGAAATCACTATTTAAAATCCTGGGTCACTTGGAACTTTTTGAAAGTGCTACTTTCGATGCCTTGATTTCTTCATTAGTAAAACTAAATATCTGTGTTATGTTAGGAAGTTAATTCTAATTTTCTATGAAGGGCTGCTAGCTTTTCAAGTGAGGAGTGCCCTGAGATTGAAAAGTAAGTTTGCTTTTTGCAATTGCACATAAAATTATTGCTCTATCATTCTTACGACTAAGGAAAGTGCAAGTAGTACATGTTAGGAAAATCAGTCCATGTATATAAAAACATACAGCCTGGTTTCCTGGTCACCATTGTTTCCACTAAAATCTCATGTTACTGGAACTAAGATCCATGAAAACAGCACACTTTATTCAAAACAAGGCAATACTGGTATTGACAAAGCTGCTAGGCTAATGAAAACATTTTTGTTTGTTTGTTTGCCATTATGCCTTTATTAGATTTATTCTGGAGTAAACCAGTAGTTTCACTTAGTCAAGACCTCTGTCCTCTGTTTTCTTGTGGTTATATACATCTAGCTACTTTCCTACATCTGGTCAAAAATGGAGTAAAATAGTAATTAAAAGATCCAAAAAGTTATAAGTGAGGCTTTGATACACTGTAGCAATAAGTGCCTCTCCAAAGAATAGTGTAGTCTGGTGGATGATTTCTGTATGTAATGAGATACATAGTGAAATGTGTCACTGGTCATTCAGAGAGAATAAAATGTTATTCAAAGAGCTTGCCTTTCGGATATTAAAAACAGTAGTTGAGTTTACAAAAACAGTAAGTAAGTTTTGTTGGATGTGCTAGTATTATTATTTAAGTGTTGCAAGTGGGGCTTTTAGTTGGTGAGCACTTTGAAAACAAATTGCTTGTTGGCTTTGAAGTTTTTCTGTATTGGCTTCATTTGGTCTGGATGCAAAAGAGCTGAATTCCATTCTGGACATAATAAGCTAGTTTAACCTGAATCCACTGAAGTTACTTCTCATTCATGTTATAAAATCAAATCCTGATGTTCTAATCTGCATGTCTGCCACCATTGTTGTCCTTTTCTTAGAAAGTTTGCATAGATATTTATTAGAAAACCATATGAGAAAGCAAAAAATTTCTTTGGGCTAGAGAACACTTAATCTTGGTACGATTTGTGTTTAAATATATGATGCACAGTTACTTTTGTGTGAAATCTACTTAGGTCAATGGGGTAGGCTTCATTCCTAATTGGGAACAAACTGTTCTAAAGATAATTTATGAGAATTGAGATACTTCTGTAAGACTACTAAGAAGCAGTATGGAAGTAAAGCTTCAATTCAGCAAAATGTGTAAAGAAATGTTTTAAATTGTCTCGTGATATTGCTACATACAGCTTTCTTTAAGAACAGTGCTTTTAGAACAAAGAGTAGTTCATGCCAATGACTCTCCATGTGCTTAATGTTAGATATATGCTGAGTTACTGTGTTTGTCTTGGAGCTTATGCCTAAAAGCCTGCCCTTGGTGGTGGTCCCTTCTTTTGAATGACAGTTGATTGCTCTTTTCCTTTACTACCACAGTGTTTGGGCAGGAAAGCTCAATTGTGGGTAATTTAGTAGCTACTCAGGTCAATATATGCACACTGTTCAAGTGCAGAGCTTTATAGAAGAGCTGTGCAGTTGCACTTAAGCCTCTGGCCTTAGAGGCTTCTTTTCCGGGAAAGATTTTTATACTTTTAACAACTCAAAAAAAAATATTTAAAAATCAATCACCATATAAAGTTTTAGTTCCAGCCCACTGACTTTAGTTCTTTTGTCCATTTCAGCTTTCACAGGAAATCCAGTGTGCTGTGGTTGATCATATCCAGTCCTTGGTGAAGTCAGAGAAGAGCCGCCAGGTTATGTGTGGATCTGGCTTGCTGAGCACCATCATAACTTCCTGTCAGCATGCGTTCTTCAATGAGAGCCATCCACTGCATCTGCCCCTCACTAGAGTATTTGAGAAGCTTGCATCACAGGCTATTGAGCCAGATGTGTTAAGGTATCAGATTGTATTTAATGGAACCCATTTGTTTTAGTGGTGCAAATTTTTTTTGCAAAATTTCTGTAATAGTAGATACTTTAGGTAGTGCTCAAATTCAGCAAGACTCCTAGCCTTTTGTTTCAAGTCTCTGTTAACACTACTTACATATTGATCACAGGATATATGCTTAAATGACTTACTGAAGATAGTATGAGTCTGTAGTGTTCTGCTGCATCATCTGCAGGGATTGTAAAGCCATTTATGAATGGTAACTAATTAAGTAACTGCAATACAACTAGGGTTATTCTCTCCTGGTATTCATATGGAGAAGCTGTTTCCCAGAGAGTAAAACTGGCTTTCTCTTAGCTTGGATCCATGTCAATGACAGATGCAGAAATAACAAGTGTAGTCCTGTTTCTCAGTCTGTTGTTTCTACTTTGAGGATATACTTTCTTCTTTAATGCTAACAAATGCTAGTCATGAGAGTACCTAACAGAGATCAGACTGCAGATGAAGTTGGATATGCAGTGGAAGGCTGGAATTCTTTTACTCAAAAATGGTACAGAATTTCTTAAAAGAACAGCAACAACAAAGCTTTTTTTTTTTCTGAAAAATTAGTAGTCAAAAATATTGCTGAAGAAAATAAATTATTTTTTTCAATACGAAAGCCTTGAAAGGGGAAGTGTAAAACAAAATAAATATTTGTGATGATACAAAGGAAAACATTCCTTCTATTTTATTTGGGATGCCTTTAAAATTTGGTATCCAGTATGAAAGTTGGTCTCCAGATGGCTGAGCTGTATTTGCATGGTTGTTATGACTCCAAAGTGTCTGGCTTGATTGATTTCCTTTTTTCAGTTGCTTCTTTTTTTTCATATTAGGCAATTTCTTTGGTTGGGAGGTTCTCCACCACTACCTTCCAGGCCCGGCACAAACAAGACCAAGGTTCTTTCATGTCAGGGGAGTGGTTCAGCTAGTGCAGATTGGAATGAAGGTAAGCACACAATAAACAGCCTTTTGCTGATACAGTGGCTGGGTTTTAGATGTTTCCGTCATGACAGGAAACTGCTGTTGGAGTAAAATGCTCCAAGACAGTCAGTCATAGGGAAGGTGGAATGTTCCTGGATGTTTCAGACTGGGTATTGCCCAGGCTGAGTGGTACTTGACCAACACTGAGAGCTGATCTAATGACCAGCAGAGATCAAATCATGTGTGTTCAAGGTAGCTGCTGATATAGACTCAGACTTTGCTGAATCACACATGGAAATGATGTATAAAAATACTAATCATACCTCTCAAACCAAGGGGAGTGTCTCCTGGATTTGCAGCACGTTTTCCAAGTAGTTTATAGCTTAGAAATAGAATAAAGATGTGAATAAAGAGCATTGCTTTTTATAGTACCTATGATATCCAGGTACTATGCCTTGCTGATGCAGGTAATTTTCCATCCAAGTCCTTCCTGTGTTCTAACATGTTTTGCAGGTGAAAGGCTACATGTATTTGGTGCTTATACTGTTCTAATGACTATGAAACATTTGATACAGCATGGTAGAAATTGGAGTCTTATGTTCTTTGCAGTCATTTTTCAGATCCTCTCCCACATGTTGGTTGTAACTATTCTATTACAGCAGAATTGAATGGTCTGTGCATAAGAAAAATGGAACCAGTGGGTCAGGAACCATTTTTACTAGAGATGAAGTGTGGAGTTGCCTGAAGATGTGCAGGGAGAAAATCTGGCTATCGTTTCTGCTCATCGCTTCTGCCAGCCTCCCATTTTGTAATTCCTTCAGTGCAATATTTTTGTTTATTGTTGAGGATTTCTGCAGGCTGCTGAGGATGTGTTATTTGAAGATCATACAGTGCTGTTCTCAGCAGTGGTTAATTAAATATGGGCATAGCCTGTGACTGAAAAAAGTACTGTAGATGGTGATCTGGTTAGGCACTATCTTGTTCTTGTAGGTTCAGAAGAGGCCATGGTGGACAATAAAACTGATGCTCAGACAGTTGTGCCTGTCAGCAACTTCCCTTGGGTGTCTAAGGGATCTGCACTGGCACTCCAGACTGCAATGAGTCTCATCTCTATGACATCACCTCGAAACTTCCAACTCCGCAGCACTGCTTTGGCTCCATCGTTTGTGGAGTTTGACATGTCCATGGAAGGATACGGGTATTGTTGCTGTTGCTTTTTCTCTTTAGCTGCTCTGCAGTCTCCAAGCCCTTATTCTGGACACAGCAACTAATCACTTCTCTCTCCATCTTAGTCAACCCTTTTTCCCTATGGCTGCCTTCCTTGCCGATGTTGCCAACCTGTTTTGTTATTGTCTTATTGCTGATAGCCTAGGCTCTGCTCTGAGGCTGTGATTCTGCAGTATTAAGTCTCTGGTGACCTTCAGGGATGGTTTTACATTTCTGATGAAAGGGTGCTTGCTTGCTTTTGTAGGTGTTTATACCTCCCTACCCTGGCCACTGTCATGGGACCCAGTGTAGAGCAATCTGTCTCTGGAGGAATTGGCACAGGTAAGCTCTTTGACTCACCTATAGCTTCTTGAAAGCACGGACTTTTCAGCCTTGCTGAAAGCATTCAGCATTTGTAAGAAACAGCAGCAAATAAGCTGTGTAGTTCAATACACTTCCATGTCTGTGTCCCAGTCCAGCTCTGAGCTGTATAACTCAGTCTGCTCACACAAATGCAATATCAGATGTAGCTTTATCAGATGCAGTGTGATGCATTAGCATTAATGCCAGCAACATAAATTTAAATCAGGCTGCTAACAAAGCAGTTTGAATAAGTAAGAGCCACCAGATTTTACAGTACTCTCCCATGGAAGGAGTAGAAACTGTCATTTAACATGAAATGGGATTCCCCTGAAGATCAAAAACCTCTATTGGGTGAGCAGGGAAATGGCTGTACCTTTTGCTTCCTTAATTTTGTGAACATTGAAGAAACTTGTTTCTGGCTCAGTGCTTCCCAGCTGATGAACTCTGTGGCCTGGAGATCTAGTAGTCACTTCTCATCAGTCAATTTTAGGCCATTTATACATGTGCACACCCCCATATGTGCAGTCTCTGTGGTATGAAAGATAGGTAGTGAAATCAAATAGAACTGAACAGAAATTAAATGTCATATTCTAATGTTGGTTCTTACGTGGTTTGGGCTACAAGTGAAGCAGCAGTTTGCTAATGTCTGCACAAGGAAACCAACTTCCTTACTGCCTTTTCTTTCCCTGTTTACAGGCACCAGAATGTTCCCTCCCTCAAGTGGGCTGACACTCTCCTGCTGGTTTCTGGTTAGCAAGTTTGGTTTGGTGCACAACAGTCACCCACTCCGTTTCTTCACGGTTGTGAGGCACATGTCAAGAACAGAGCAAGAATTTGTTTGCTTTTCAGTAAGCTTCTTCCCACAGGACTGTTCTTTGGTCATTTCCACAGAAGAGGTGGAATTCCAGCCACTTGGTAAGGCTCTTCTCAGTCAAACTGCAGTGCTGTAACCTCTGGTGCCCTGGAACTTTTCAGTAACAAATTTCGACTTCCTATAAGTACCCAAGACATTAATGAGACTTTCTCCCTTTGGTTTTCTTCTGGCAGCCTGTTGTGATTGTAACTCTTGTTCATATTTCAATTTTAAGTTTCCTATAGGCAACGAGAATTATTCTGTGGCCTGCAATATATTATAAAACTTACAGATACCCTAAACAAAACTTTTGAATGTCAGTTACACAGTTGTGTGCAGTTTGTGAGGACTGGACTTGAACTAGCTAGTCTCTGCCTGTTCCATGTGGTGTAAGCAAGTTTGGAGAGTAGGACTGTGGAGTTTGAGAATGATCTAACTTCCTAATCAAACAGCTCATTTCTGCTCCTCACTTTTAGAATGTTTTCTATTATGACAACCTATTAATCTTTTTTCCTTGATGATGTTTATCCCTTTCTCTTTATTGAGAGTAGGTACTTCAAATATGAATGTGACTGAACATTGCAGAGGAGGTTGGGAATAGTAGCTGGGATTTTTCATGCACAGCTGACATTGCATGAATTCACTGATTCCCTTAGATGATGTTAAAATTCCCAGCTTGCCTCTTTTCATAAAAACTACAGATTGATGTACAGAGTTTTATCATCTCATGTATTTGCTAGGAATGTTTTTCTGTGTCAGCTAACTCTGAATATCCTGAGAAATGCTCCTCTTGTGTTAGCTTTGTCCTAGTTCAGTCTAGTTTTGCAGCATTGAGGCAGTTAGCAGGTATTACATGGGAGTATGGCACATTGTATACTGAAGGGATCTTGAAAGTTGTGCAGCTCTCAGATCCTGATAATAGACCTTCAGGAAATATTTCAAAGATATTGAATAGAATAGCACCAAATCATGCAATACCCTCAGAGAGTCATGTTCATTGCATCACACTGGTTAGTTGTGTTCCAGAGGCAGAGGAGGGTGAGAGACACTTTCTGTTGACTGCCCCCTGTTTTTGCTATTACAGATATCATGGAACCTGAGGAAGAGGTACTAAATCCCTCCCCATTTCCGGGGCAAGTCCAGTTTGGCTGTGGCAAGCTGCTGGTCACTGGCCAGTGGCATTATCTCACAGTTACAGTTGCTAAGGAAGCAAAGAAGAACTGCATTGTGTCAGCTTATATAAATGGTCAGATACTTGGCTCTGCAAAGGTAAAGGCTCTCTGCATAGATCTGGTACATAACATTTGCCTTTCATTGCTTTCCATTTTCATCTCCTCATATACATATAGTGACTTTTCAGTACTAACCTGAGAGACTCAAAGCACGGTGATTTCCGTATATACCATGTGGCACTCTGCACTCTGCGTAAGAGGAGTCAGAAATCCATACAATCAAGGGTATATTTACGATGCTTTTCAGAAGTATATTATCAGCTTATACTGATGCTTTGAACTAGTTCCTCAGCACGCAGATAACCATGGCAATTCTGAGTGGTGACACTCATCTGAGAGTTGGGCTTACCTAGTTTGCAGGCAGCTCAGGGTTATGGTGATGAAATTCAGTTGTACCCTTAGGCCGAAATTTTCTAAACTGACTAGTGATTTTGAGAATCTCTCAGTTTACGTCCAAGATTTTCAGAAGCTGTCAGCTATAAAAGGTGCATCACATTGAGGTATGACTGGAGAACCCTAAACCAAAGGTGACCTGGATTTAGGTTAAAACCTGCAAAGGTGATGAGTTATGTAGGGAGCTCCATTTTTTAAGGGCCTGGAAAAGTGGAAAAGTTGCAAAGAAATAATCTTCTGTGACTGGCCAGCTCTTTGCAAGAATCCCAAGATGGATGAAATTTCCTCAGATATCTTATATAGGCATGTTTCAAGCTGCCCTCTTCCTGTTACACCCACTGAACAATCAGCTGATGGATCAGTAGCCTTTTTCCCCACTGGTGCTCTAAGCATTCAGGAACAGATAGATACTCCTCCAGGTTAGTTCTTCAGTGTGTGAGATAGGTCTTGAATTAAACTAATACTTCTTTCTTTTTTTTAATTAATAGAAATTAAATACATGTTTCAATTAGGAGAAATTTGTCAATTTCAATAATATTAACTCATGAGTTCATTACAAATACTGGTGTATCTAGTATTTCCCCTAACATTCCATATCTTGTTATCTTCTTGTTGCGTAGGAATCAGTTCTGAAATGGTGAATTTCTCAGGTTGCATTAAATATCACAAGAAAGCAATCCAAATAGACCTGAAGGGTTCATAATGTGCAGGATAAATGAGGCGAGCCCCTGGTTTATATCATCATTATCATCATGCTCCTGGTTTTGAAGCTAATCTCAAATTATTTCTGAGATTTGATTTTTGGATTTTGAGTGGTCCAGGCTGCCAGTGTTGAAAATGCAGCCTGTTTCTATTGCAGCTCTGGTTGGTGGGGTATTGTTTCTATTTTGGTTTTGAATAGAATCATTTTATTAATTGAAACGTGTAACTTTGGTCTCTTCTTGTTCCTGTATTTCAAATCAATGTCAACACATGCAAAACTCACTTGTGTGTCTTATACTTCCCTTGTAAAAGCAACCTGTTTAATTCAAAATATTCTCTTTCCCATACTTGAGAAAAATGATCTGTCTTCTAAATGTCTTTTGAGACCTATATCCATTTCAAGAATGAAAATTTAATTTAATTTGCCTTCCTTCAGATGAGACTGAAAGTCATCAATAAAGCTAGGCCTAAGCATTGCAATTGATTAAAGAATTCACAGCAAATGTGTTTAACATACAGTGAAACAGCTCATAATAAATAAAACAAGGCTTTAGTAAATAAAAGATTGTCCCAGTGCTGGGGTATCTGATGTGATGCAAGCTTTCATCTTTGTGTACAGTGAAGAAAAGACTGTGTAAGAAATTAGAATTACACAAAGGTTGTTAACAATACCAAAAGATATTTTTGGGTGGTGGAGCTGGGGGGCAGGAGGGAATGTTACTGCATTGCATCATGCCCAATATTTGTTCACTCAGGTATAAAGTCCTTCCTCATAATGTTGACCAGCCATCTTCTACATCTCAGTAGTCAGAGATCAGTAAATGCCAGAAGTCTCTTATCCTAACAGGAAATTGTTAAAGGCAGGGCTAAACCCTGAAGTAAAAGATGGTTCTCTCCACCAAAATAATTCCAACTGCTTCCTGTGAGAGCTGTTTATGTTCAAATAGACTCAATGTAGGAGGCTGAATCCTTATTTTGATACCAAAATAAATGGTCCGATTTCCTAAGCTATGTAGATTTCACTGAAGCTAGCTGATTTACTCTTCAAAAACCCTACACTCTTCAAAAACTTTTTATTCTCTAAGTGTCTAGTACAAGGTGTGATCTGTAATTTAGCTTTCTGTGTTGAATGTCAGTCTGAGTTACAAAGTTTAGAACAGGAAAAATAAGTCTGGGGTCAAGATAGAGTTTTTTCTTTGCCAGCACGTGAAATTATTTTGACTGTTTTCTGAACAAAAAGTAGGGTTGAAACTTGAAAAATGCTTATGCTAATTATGAAAGTTCAGTTTCTAAACAGTAGTTGATAACTGTGTTTCACAGCTGACTGCGACTTCATTGAGGAAAGAGGCAGCATGCTGTACCTTTCAGCAACAAGACCTTAATGCACCCTGAGTGTATCAGTCCCCTCAGTGAATTCTTCTTCTGTTGCAGATGCAGTATCTCCAGCCATTACCAGGTAGCTGTATTTCCATGGAACCTTCTTCCTTTATTGATGTCTATGGGTACATAGGTACTCCTCAAATTTGGAAACAGAAATCCTCCTTGACCTGGCGCCTTGGACCTACATACTTGTTTGAAGAAGCCATCACTGTGGAAACCATAGAGGTGATTAATAAGCTTGGCCCACAGTATTGTAGCAATTTCCAAGCAGTACAGCTTCAAGGTATGTGATAATTCTCCTATCCACCACTATTTGTCTGTCAGGTCAATGCTTTTTTTAATCCTTGTAATCTGCTGTTAGTATTTCAGTTGTGCCTAAAGCTCACTCTAAAAGCCTGGAACTGCATTACTGAGCATTGTACAAGGTTGTAGTAAGATTTCATGAGTATCTTGTAACATACTGTAAAATGGGCAGAAAACGAAAGGCAGCAGGGAAAGCTGGAGATAGAGGGATAACACATCCTTGAGGAGATGCAAGATTGCCATTTCTGTTGGACAAACATTACAGCAGTAGCTTTAACTGAGACATTCTGCATTTACGGTGCTACAGAAAAAAACACAGCAGAAAAAGAAGCATTATCTTTAATTGCGAATGCCTGCAAAGTAGAAAGAGAGCACAGAGGAGAGAGGGTTAGGGGAATAAGTTACATTCCACTTAATGAAGAGGATAACTAAAGTATACTGTTAGCTTCAATTAAACAGGCAGACAAAACATTTCACTTATTGATTACTCTGTTCAACAAGTAGTGCATTCACTTCTGTAGTAGAGCTCAGCATGAAATGGGGTGGTTATCTCCCATTCGATAACAGCAGAATAATCTCACCTGGTGATACTCCAGCCTAAAACAAAGTGAAAAGACTGGCTGAAAGTACTCCTTCAGAATGCTGTCTATCTAGACAAAAAAAAAATCTCAAAGTCAAGCATGAGAAGGGGTTGTTGAAAGAGAAATTATATCAAAATACAGCCTCAATATAAAAATATTACCAATAGAAATCAGAAGGATTTTATTTTCACAGTGTTGAGTCGCTATGAAGCCTGGGGTACTTGTTCTCTACACATTTAATCATGGATTGTGGCCATCTGATGCCTGTGATGCCCTGATGTAGGGAAATCACAGGGGACTATACAAGATGAGATCTCATAATTGTGAAATGATCTCTCTCTCTTCCCACTCTCCTGCCTCTAGTCCATGTCCTACTGGAAGAGAAATAGGTGACATGGTCTTGAGGCATTTACTTCTAGTTAATCTTCATGAGGAATGTGTGCTAATTCTTTTTGACTATAAGGGCTGTGTCACCAGCATTATTCAGCAGTTTCATAAATCAGCTGTTTCCCAAACTATAAAATTGTCCAAAATCAAGATATCGGGGTTATTTTTAAGGAAAAGTACACACAATTTTTCCAAGTGCAAGTAGGAATAGAAAATTCTTTAAAGAAATCATGTGGGAATTTAATACAATTATTAAACTGTTGAACTTTTTAGAAACTTCCCCTATGTTGTGAGTTGGCAGCTCTGAACTTTTGCCTCTGTTCTTTTTCTTCCACATGAATCCTTGCTCCTAGTACCCCTGAGAAAGCTCCCACTAACGTGGAAAGCCTCTGAAATGTTTTCTTTGCCCATGAAGTTTGTTTATATTGTGTGGATAGAGAAAGGTTTATTCTGGACTTTTCGGAGCTTCATGACATACTGGGAGAGGATATAGGATCTATACAAAGCGGTAACCAGAGACAAACCAAGCCCATCTGTTGGTGCTTATACTGGCAAGCTATCATTGACACTGTTGTGAAGGGTGAGGGCTTTTTTCTGATTATAGTTAAGTCAAAATCAAGTTCCTATCTAAACTTTGGCTTCCTCCAGTTATTTTTCACCTGCCTCCCTCCTGTCTCACATGCAGAGCATGCAAAGTTCTTTCAGAGGTTTATAGTCTCTCTTGTTTCAGGTGAGGACAGGTACAGTGATCATAATCCTACGCCTCTGGTGGCAGAAGAGAAGATTTCTTTTGGAATCAATGCCGTGTGCTCATCTCTCACTACAGTTCAAGATATAAAGATCTCCTACAATGAAGTGGATGGCCGGCTGATTGCCAAAGAGGTGACAAATTTCCCTCATTGTTTCAAATATGTTTTTTCTTCTTTTTGATTGGTTTCCTAGAGCAAAGTTTGTTACTTCGTCTTAGTTGCGTACTTTCAGTGATTTTAATTTTTATTTTCTCAGCTTCTCTTCCCACTCCTTAACTTCATTCTGCTCATGGTTTTGTTTACATCTCTGGAGAGGAATAGATTGGACAGTGTGAACACAATATTAAAAGCCTTTCTTGAAACACCACAGAAGCCATGTTTTTCAGGTCTAATGATAGTTTGTTTCAGTCTGTGATTTCAATGCCTACACAATGACATTTCACATGCTATTCTAGCATTCTTGCCAATGCCAGGTCTACTGACACATCAAAGTAACGGAGTTGTGGGATAATTTAGGTGGGTGAATATTTGTCCTAACAATGAACTTTGAAGGAAAAATATGGTTTTCATAGTCTAAAGTAATAAAATAATCTAAAGAATTAGAGCATCTACTTGTTACCCAACACTACCATGTTTTTTCTTAAGATGTCTTTTATCTGTTTTAGATTGGGATTAACTCTCGGGACAGTTCAACTCCAATATTCCTAGCTAAGAATATTGCTGGACACCTCTCGGGTTCCTTGCGGACTATTGGGTCAGTTGCTGTGGGACAACATGGTAAATGCACTATGCCTTAATGTTTCATATTTTTTAAGAGTTGGACTTTTCTCTGTCCAACAACAGATTTAGTCTATATAACTTCCTGGTAGAGTAACACTGCAATTTCCTAGGGGTAAGAGAGTTCCAGTCCTCTCCAGCAGCTACCAGCCTGAACTTTATTGGAGGCCCTGCCATTCTCCTGGGTCTCATTGCTATGGCCTGTGATGACCACACCATGTATGCAGCTGTCAAAGTCCTGAACTCCATACTGAACAGTAGCCCAATGAGTGAAAAATTGATGAGGCACATGCATGGATACCAGGTAGATACTCTTTCATTTATTCATTTTGGTAAGAGTCATTCCCTTGGAGAATGTCTCTTGGTCAGATGTGATCTAATAAACTAAATAAGGCAGAGCAACAGATTTGTGAGTGACCTGTCCTTCACTTTTTATGAACACAATTGATCCTTCCCACAGGACACCGCTTCTCAGGCAAGTCTACTTCCTCCCCTTGGCTCATCCAGCCTCAGATTCCTCTTTACAGACTGCACAGTGTAGGGCTAACAATGAATTCCTATGGCTCGGTCTTCACTGTATTAGGAGTTGTGTTGTTATAAATAAGTGCTGTCTGGATTTCATTTATTAGATCTGTCCTAAGTTGATCTTTCAAACCCAAAAGCTGTGCAAACTGAAGAGTTTGGTTGTATTTAAGGACTATATGCATAATGTTGGATGGTTTAAGACTCAAGCGTGAAGTTTCAGTTGTGTCATTTACTTTATGCTGCATAGGCTAAACAGTCTCATGGAACAGAGAAGACTAACAGAGATGGTTCCAAATGAGACTTAGCATTAGGGCTTTATGAATGATTTATTATAAACTTTCCATTTTCCCAATTTGTAAATTGTTCATAAATTGATCCTGAATCATAGGTATTTATCATATTTAGACATTGCTTGCCTAATCCTTTCTTGTAGGTGAAGCCTTTAGATTGTGTATGAGCTGTTGGTTTTGACTTTGTGCTAACTAGTGCTCTCTCCACATGACTGATCATGTTGCAGTGGAGTTGGTTTTGCTCTTTGTTTGGATGTCTGAGCCTTTTGGTTTGTTGTTTTTTTTTAAACAGCCAACTAATCAAAATGTGTCTTGATAGGTATTTTCAAATAAATGTCTATTCCTCCCAACGTACTAAAAATGTAGTGGCTTTCTGAACATTTTTCTCACTGTATCAGGAATTCATTGAATGATAAAATATTGGCTTAGTTGAGAAACTGGCAATGTTTCACACAAATGTCTTTCATCTGAAAAGGTCAACGTGTTTTTTTTTTTTTAAACTAACACCATTCACAAGCAACTAAGAATACATCCATGAAGAAGAGTGTAGAAAACCTACCATGGTTATTTTTTATATGTATGTTACTCTTTGTAAATTCCATTCAACATAATATGACATGTATTTTGCTCCTGCTCAATGCCACAGAGTTGTTGAACTCCTTCAACGACTTACCTTTTCACTTACTGCACAAACTGTTATGCCTGGACTCAAATCTTCACTTTCTTCATGATCACAGAATCACAGAATGTTAGGGATTGGAAGGGAACTTGAAAGATCATCTAGTTCAATTCCCCCACCGGAGCAGGATCACCTAGATCAAGTCACACAGGAACGCATCCAGGCGGGTTTTAAACGTCTCCAGAGAAGGAGACTCCACAACCTCCCTGGGCAGCCTTTTCCAGTGCTCTGCCACCCTCACCGTGAAGAAGTTTTTTTTCTCATATTTATGCAGAACCTCCTATTTTCCAGCTTGTCCCCATTGCCCCTTGTCCTATCATTGGATGTCAGATGTATGCATGCATGACTACTACAGCCAAGTAAACTGTGCATTGGTCTTGAATTAAAAAATAGTGTTATATGTTATTATCTTATGAACACAGATTTATACTCTGAAGATACTTACTAAGTCGTCTTTTTTCAGTTACTGACCTATCTATTGAAGAGGAAGACACAGTTGTTAAACAACAGGATTTTACAGTTAATGTTCTCCCTAGTGGGCACAGCTGAGCTTGGCTTTGAGTCTTCAGTCATCAAGAACTACGGTGCATTCCAGTATGTTCTCTGCAACTTTGAGGTAAAACTGTTGATGTTACTTTGTAGGTTTGGAAGCATTAAAGGCCTTATAGTATGAGGTTGGGTTTGTTCATAGTGCCTCCTGAATCCAAAATGTGGAATGGTGATTTTCCACACTGTGGCTCACCTGGAATGGCAGGCCCTCCTCCATCACATGGCTCCCCATTGTGCCCCAGTGCAGTTGCACTGTTCCTGCAGACCCTGAGGGTCTGCTCCTTAGGGCCAGCTCAAGAGCTGCAATACCTCACACTGGCAGGAATTTTCCAGTGCCTGAAGGTTGTCATTGCAGAAGCAACTGAGAGTTTATGATGTTATCCTCCCCTAACTACTACTACTGTTTCTCTGCCACAGCACTCTGCTGAGTGCTAAAACCTCTTATGTCCTTTGTCTTTCAGCTCTGGATGAAAGCACCAGAAAATCTTGACCTTGCTCTTTTTTCACATCTTGTTGAGATCTTGCAGTCTTCCAGGTATACAAACTAATGTTTGAATTAGAAACATGTGGGACAAGCTTATCTGTAACATGAAACTGGAACTCTTAGGGGGATATGAAAGGTCCAATCCTATTTGGAATCAATGGACTCTGGGATTGAATCACTCCAGTATTGCTCTTTCAAGGTTGGAGTTAGTGATTAGATCAGCCCCTGAGATGACTGTGGGGACAGACTGGAAAAAACTATCTAGTAACTTGGTCTACATGGAACCACTGCATACAATGAAAGTTTAAATGTCTGGTGGGGAGGGGAAATCTGAATGTTTGAGTATGAAATAATATTTTTAAAAAATAATTGAAGTTGTGTTTAAAACGAAAACACAACCCAGGAAGACTTCTTAATAACAGTCTATTTTCTTAATCAGCTGTCCTAGAATGAAATGTATCTGAAGACACATAGCATGACAGAGGGTCTGAGTAGAGCAGGATGCTAGAATCCTTCTTTTTGGTACTAGAAAGCTCTGTGTAGAGCTGTATGGTGTTCCTTGCTGAGTTTTACAGGAATAGCATTTATTACCACCAACGCACTGCCTGAAAATTCAATAATATTTTCTTTGAACTCATTGAAATGCAGCAGTTACCGGGGGAGAGAGCACATGGGAAGGATAGAGAACACACAAAGAAGTCTTCAGATCTCCATCTCTGACATATATTCAATTTGTCTGACAGTGCAGAAGTCAATGGTGCAAAGTGTTTGTGCAACCTGAGAATCCTTTTAACTGAAACCCAGCAAATTTGGTTCTTTCCAGTAAAAGCTTTTAATAGTCCCTGTGCTTTTTTACAGACATGGATGTCAGAACGCTGCAGTTGCCTATGAGGTGCAAATGGCTCCCAAGCTCGTTTTCCTCTTTAATGATCCTGAAATCAGTAACTCCAGGATCACAGTGGCCTGCACAATTCTCTCCCATCTGTTGCATGGATACTTTAACACAAGAGATATCCTCAGGTAACCTTCAAGCATATAGCTTTTTCTTCTTTTGCAGATGAACTATACTCCTGGAAGTATTAGAGAGACCTCTATAGTAGAACTTCCCTCTCCTTATCTTTGGTAGGAGCCCTCAGATCTTTGACAACTGCAGAATCCCTGCTGATGAAAAACCCTTTCATGCCTTCAAAACAGAGTTCAGGCCAACCTTATATTTGTGTGAAGGTGGATTGGGTGATGACCCTTACAATGATGGCACAAACTGCTCTGCTAGTATGACTAAGACTTATCAAAGTCTGTACTTAATATTTGGTTTCGTAAAAGCTGGCTCCTAAAATACTTCAATCACTATGGTATTGTAACTTGGCCTCAGTCAACAATGTGCCTAATCCTGTTGGTTTGGCTTAAAACCCAGAAAATATCCTTTTTTGTTCTTGAATTTCAATCAGTTAAGATATCTTAGTCAGGGTATCATAAAACAAAGAATTTAAATCCTTGTTTGTCTTCCACAGAATGTAAGCATTGCTCCATTTTATATTCCCAACCCAGTTGCATCAGCCTATAGACTATGAACTGAGGAAGATCCACACAGTCCTGTCTACAGCCATCTAACTCCAGGGAAATGCACTGCACAGATGACAGCTCTGTTTTTAAAGCACTTTGTCCAAATAAAACATAGAAACAGAGTTGCATGTCAAACCTGTGGTCTTTGCAGTCAGCCTTTAGCTTTGTTAAAGATTACAAGCACCTCAAGTAGTTACTGTGGAGTAAGCTAATACGTGAATGCAGTTTGCTAGCAGTTTTGTCAAATTACTTCTGTGAGTTAATTTATTCTTTTTTCAAACAGATGTGAGTAGTGGATTTAGTATATCAAATTTGTCATGTGATAAGGAGTGTGAATGAGTATTTTTCTCAAAATACCATGACTTGTTATTGATTGTAATTTGATTGGTTGTCAGGCCCATGAGTTCTGAGCAAGTGGATAAAGACAGTCCCTATTCTTGCAGCTCCAGGACAGCAGGGACTATAGCAGGCTCTCAGCATTACTGAAAGGTGTGGGGGTTTCTGCTGGTCCCAGGCTTTTAACACGTCTAATGGAAATTGCTGTGTGGACCATTCCTGCAAAACAAGTGGTGTTCTGTCCCTTAAGGAATGCCTTTCTTGTGGGCAGGAGGAGGTTATTTGCTTTCACTAAGTGTGTATGTCACATTATCTATCCTTAGAAGCAGGTAATGTGTTAAAGCAACTACAGGTAAAAAGAGATTGCCAGTCCTCCTCCCTGAGTTTTCTTTGCTGAGCTTCCTCTGCTTTCCTCTATGAGCTTGGTGATAACAGTGATATCTGAATGCCACAGGCAGTTCAGAATCTTTTGTATGAACTGAGTGCTTAGCTCTTTCTGCATGGGGAAAGACTTTTAAAATCAAGAGATAAAGAGAAAAATGTTTCCATAGTAGAATACATATTACTTGCATTTATATGTAGATACCCTTTTTGTTTTACTCCTAGTTTATGAACTTATGCATTCCTATTTCTACAGCAATTAGAATTTCCAATGGTTATCATTAACTGTTATTTTTAATGAGTATTGAGATTTGCACATAATCTCAAAGTAATTAAGTGAATGTCTATCTTTCTGCTGACCAAAACTGCTTTCCCTCTTTCTCTGCAAGGATCGGATTGTTCCTTGTTTACACTTTGAAACCTTCTTCTGTGGATGAAAATCACATTTGCCTGGAGGGTGCAGCCGAGATGCCCAATGAAGGTGAGGAGCTACCTTTGGTGTATGCGTTCTGATAGATAGCTGAAATACTTCGCTTCTTCCCCAGTGCGTGATGAACCATAAATGCAACATAGTGCTACTACCTCCAGTGGCAGGAAGAGATACGATTCAATTGCTTCATCTGGAAAGGGACAGGCTGCACTGAGGGGCAAAACTAGGGGAAAGACTTATATTGCTAAGAAGACCTAATGTGAAGAACAGTGAAGTGACAGTCACTGTGTGTAAATCCCGGAAGGCCTGACCTACCACAAGTTCCTCCTCCTGCTAAGGGAGTTTTGGCCTCTCTCTGCTAATAAGCCAGCAATACTTTTGTTGTGTTGTCCAGAGACTACATGCTGTTAGATTTCACAGATATACACAGAGGTGAAGGCCATTAAATTGAAATCACCCAAAAACTAACATACTGGACCGTTACGAGGAATAAAATTTCACTTGGCATCCTGGATTTTCTGTGAACCTTTTGCTACGCTTACTGTTATAGCAAATAAAAACGTGGTGCTCTGTACCTTTTAAAGGATCTGTGTGTTTATGTCAACTTTGTGAGGGAACTTTCAGTCAGTTGCCTTTTTCATTGTGATCTTTCAGTTGAGACCATGTTGGTTATTGCACTTCTAAGCAATATATTATATTGAGGACATATTGATAACTGTAGTTTTTATATACAGACATCACAGCTAGGCAATACAAGTTAGTTTGCCTGTTGACATTTCCCTCTCTAGTTAACCTGAGATTGCTTCCTGTGTATTATTACTCAACATGTAGTCTGGATGAGTTCAAAGTAAGTCTGAAGAAAGGACTTTGACATAAGAACTAGTAATTTCTGACATTAGCAGGAATTCTTAAAGTCTGATCTCTGCATCTTTTTACTCTAAAAAAGAATGATATTAGTACTTCCACTGGGCTAATCTGGTGCGAACAAGGTTGTTCATCAAAGCAATAGAACATGTGTTTTGTCTCTTCATTACTCTATTACTTTCTGATATTTGTAGCCTTAAGCCAAACATCTGGAAAGACAATCTGGCTTCGAAACCAGTTACTGAAGATGCTGTTAGATGTAATGAGCTCAGACAAACTTCATCTGTCCTCTGAGTAAGTAGAAACAATTTAGGAAGGCATAGGTAAGTGTCTCTGTCGTCTTCTGTATTTTCTCTTTGCTGGTGCTTGACCAGAACTGAACACACTGATAACATTTGAGTCTCAAGAAAATAGTAAGAGCAGACTGGATTCAGAGTTACTTTTTGTCAGGGATTTGTCTGGCATTCATTCACACAGATATGTGATCAAATAACACATCTGATACCCATTTTGAAAAAAATTTAATGTTTTCAGAAAACATCTCAAAGGAAGAACTTGGATATTGCTGTTTCTTCTGCATTGCAAGGGTTGAAGAGATACCAGCTGTCTTGGAAAATCAATTCAATCTAATGTGGAATTGCTTGCACTCCTCTATTGTAACCATAAACATGCAGTGGCTATAGTCCTACCTTTTATAACTGAAAGGCAGAGTTCATAGTGCTGAGTGCTGTAACTGTGCATTTTCATTAGTTAACATAGCTTGAACTTCAAAATTCAAACTGAAGTTTATAATTTCATAGGTTGAAAGACCTAGTCTGAACGACTTGTGTTGTAGTTTACCTCAGTTATTGATACATACTCTTAGAAGGAGCGCCATACTAATGAGCTTTTTCATCTGACAGTAATATAAGGTTGGATTTAATGGGAATTAAGTGGCTTGAACTATGTGGAGGCGCCTGTTAAATCTTTGTAGTTGTGTGTTACAGTATGCCTTTAATCAGATCTTTTCTATAGAAACTTGAGCTTCTAAATCACTTGGAGATAATTTTAAATAAAATCTCCTTTCTGTGTTCCACTACGTTTCCTTTCATGTGTTTTCATTTCTCCGTTTGTCCTAGGGAACAAGAGGAGACATTTTTGGCACTGGGACCAGACTGGTTTCTGTTGTTCACACAGAGCTACCTGCACTCTAGCACAGTTGTGCTAGGAATCAAGCTACTGCTGTTCTTCCTTCACAATCGTTTGCTGCTGAACAAATTCAAGGAGGGCATAGTGGCTGGGCGCTGGCTGGAAAACAGCTCTGCAGGGTTGAGTATTCTAATGGGTATGTGTTGATTTAATGCTCCCAAAACAATCCCTTGATCCAGCTCAGTGATAGGAGACCACTGAAGTAGGCGATAGGAGAATTCCCACTAAGTAGACCAAAAATTGATGTTACTTTCTAGGCAAGCTTGTCCTAGTACTTCAGATTTGCTGTGCTTTTTCTGTGCATTGCTTCTCCCTTGCACAATAGTTGGCATTTTTGACTAGCAGTTGCAGGGAGATGGGCCTTCTTGTCTCGCATAAAATCAGGCAAGTTGATAAGCTCTCTCTTTAAGATTTGTTCAGCTTGCTTTTTGATAACTAGACCTGCAATTCTGCAAAAGGGAAAATAAAGGAAGAAGAATTAATCAGGGAATCTCCTGTAAAAAAAGTGATAGTGGAAAAATTGTTTAAGGAAGTTTCATTCTGTTCATATTGCAGCCTAGCAGAGTACCGAGTGGCCTGGGGCACAGACAAATGAGAATAAAGTTGGGTCAGTAATCCTTCCTCCGGTATGGCATTTATTTTCACGCAACTCCTCAGAATCATTTTCTTTTCTTTTCTTTTCTTTTCTTTTCTTTTCCTTTAAAGATAATTTAAAAACTCATCCTGCAGTGCCTGACAACAGCTCCTTCTTGATTTTTGGGTTTTCTGTGTTGCAAAGATGTCTGACTGATCATGTTCACATCCCTGAGGTCTACTTGCTTGTGGCAGGGCTCTTTCTGGCAACTCCACAGCCTCAACCACCTGAAGCAGCTAAGGTATGAAAAAAATAGTGGAAAAAAGCATGAAGCTGCTATTACTTTACTACTTTGGCATTCTGTGGCCTTTCCTGTGGGAGAATTCTCAAGTTAACTCCACTTGATTTTTGTGGTAGTTAAAATTAGTCATACCTACTTTAAAAATTTAGTAAGTTAACCTTGATTTAAGGAAACCTGTGTTCAGAACAAGTTTGTTTATGCAGGTGTTAAATGCGATTTAAGTACTGTACTTTAGAAGGAAATTCATCATAGAATTATAGAATGGTTTGGGTTGGAAGGGACCTCAAAGACCATCTAGTTCCAACCCCCCTGCCATGGCAGGGACACCTCCCTCTAGACCAGGTTGCTCAAGGCCCCATCCAACCTGGCCTTGAACACCTCCAGGGATAGAGCGTCCACAGCCCCCCTAGGCAACCTGTTCCAGTGCCTCACCACCCTCAGGGTAAAGAATTTCCTTTCTTCACTAACAGAATTAGTGAATTTGGTTACTTTCCCCCTGTGTCCTGAGAAGCCATAAAGCCTTTTTGCTCTAGCAGTGCCAAAGAAGAATTTCAGAAGAGGACAATCCATTAGTGCTATCCTGGGGTAACACATTTAATAGGAGAGGAAGTAGCTGCTGGAGGTGAAGGTGTTTAGGGTTATTTTTTGTTGTGGAGAGAGCATGCATTGTTCTTAATGTATCATATATAATCTCCATCTCTTCTTGAAATATCTCTCCTCCCGTTGTAGAGAGATCTTGAGTCTATGTTGCAGTGGATCTTGCAGCACCACATTAAGGAGAACGTCCTCAAAATAGGGTTGTGCGCAGAGGCAGCTGCTTTACTGCTGGAAATGGTTAGAGTCACTGTGGACAAGGTAAGCATTTTATTGCAAGGAAAATGGAGTGTGAATGGCAGAATAAACTACCTGAGTGTCAGATGTCAGTGGTAGTATTTACCTGTAATGCCTAGACTTCCTCTGCCCTCACAGTGCAATACTGACCATAATAGTGAGCAGGGACTTCAGAACATTAGCACAGCTATTGACCTGGTTATGTTACAGAGCAGATGATGTGATGGGCTCATGTTTAAGAACTTCTGAAAACTTCTGAAAACAGAGATGGATCTTACCCACAGCATTACCCATTTTCTTTGTTCTTGGCAATGAGGAAGTGCTGATTGGGTGTATCTTCTGTCTATACAGTCTATACAGTGGGAATTAGCTTCTTGCCTGACGTTGTGGCCATGTCGTGTTTGCTTAGTTGCTCAGGAATACCTAGAAAGGAGCAAAGATGAACTTATATGAGTGAGAGGAATGCTGCCTTGACTAGGCACATCTCTCTGTGTCCAGCCTATTGCAGATGCAGAAGCCTCCTGGGAGATCGCCTATCCAGGGAATGTTATCCAGTTTCTGTGCTTGATCTACCACAGTTACACTCAGGACCCTGTGTGGCGCTGTCCTGACTTCTTGAAAACTTTGGCTATGGTTGCTTTCTATTCTGGACCACCCAAGGTATGTGCCTCTGAGCCAAAACAAGCTCTCCAGATCAGTGATGGGTTTCTAGGAAGAAAAATCTATTTAAGTGATATTATGAGTTAAAATGTGTTGCTGTCTGTTTCCACAGGGAGGCTCTGAAGGCCTTTTGACTCCTGATGGTCCAGCCATTGCTGAAGGGAAAGGCTGTGTTGATCCCTCCTCTCTCCCACTTCTACCACACCCTGCCAAGAAACAAGTGTGGGATTTTGTGCGAGTCCTCCTGATGGACAGTCTTCTTAATAGCCCAGCAAATAAACAAGGGCATCCACTTGAGCTGCTTCTTGAGGTCTCTCTTGTAGTCATCTTCTTTGCTGCTCTACCTTATACTGTGGGTGGAAGGACAGGAGGTATCCTGTTAGTGGCATAGTGAAAAAATATGATAATGGTGCCAAAGAGGTATATTTAGTCAGCATTTTCAACAGTCTAGGGTAAGGTTGAGATCGTAGCTCTTAGAGAGCATGCACTACATCCTAGCAGATCTGGATGGCCTACTTTGTGGAATGGAATTCCTACCTTTTCAACAAGGAAGAAAGGCCTTTTCTGCCTGCTCTGCTTTCATGTGAACTAAGAAAATGCTGACCCTATGCAACAACAAAGGCATATTTTTGGCAACATATTGAAGTATAGCATGAAAAAAATTCCCTTTTCCTTAGCAATACCTGCTTATCATTAGAGCAGCCCTTGAGTTTGAGAACAGAAAATTTCACATGGAGCATTTCTGTTTACTGATTTTTGAGACAACAATTTCTTTTCAGTGCTCAAATAAATAAAAAAAACTTTCTTCACTTTTGGTACAGATTAACAGAAGCTGTAGCAGTTGAGTCTGGATTATGAATTTCAACCACTCAAAGCACTGGATAGAGTCAGAGTAATCAGAAGAAAGGAAACATGGAAAATTTAGGCTTCAGCTCCAAATTATTAGTAGTCCTGTTGTCCCAGACATGTGTTCTGCTGCAGACTTAGTTTAGTAATGCAAATAGTAATGAACATAAACTTGACTGCAACTGTCATGAGTTAAATAATCTTGCAAAGCAGCAGTTTCCTAAAGACTTGTACAATAACATCCAAAGGCTTTGTACAGTTTAAAATAGAGCCTCTTCTGATTACCTAAATCCTGAGCCTGCTAAATGGAGCTGAAATTCCCGGAAAAAAAGATCTTTTGGGAACCACCTGTGAACCTAGATTCTGGACCTGTGCAAAACCTTGTTTGTGTTCAGTGTGCAGAGGGCAATTGTGCTGGCTATCAGCTACACAGTGTAGACGTATGTAAGATTTCTGGTTTCCCCAGGTAGGGTATGAGATTCTACCATCTCATCTGCTGCCAGTAACTCTCCACAAATGCATTCTTGCTGAACTCTGTATGAGAGGTGTCATGTTGCCTTTGAATGGAGGAGTATACCAGATCTCTGTATTTACATGTTACTGTGGATTAGCTGACACAGATAACTTCTCAATTTGTAGCAGCTGTTTCATATGCCCATACCAAGGCCTGAAGTGTGCAAGTGATGTGGAGTTGTCCTTGCTCTTTTTGTGCTGTTTTTCCCCTTCTCTTCCTAACACGTTGCCCAGGTATTTAAGGGAAATGTTGGGTACTTTGAATTACCTCAGATAGTACTGAGTGTCTTGGAATTTCTACTTGCCTCTTTGAGCATAACTTTTACTGAATCTGAATCTTTGACAGACATAACCTACAAAGATCCAATGAAATCAAAGGCCTTTGAATAAAGATTGAAAGTGAATTTGAGTCTGACTTCCTGGCTGTTTTCCTGCTGTACTAATACCTATACAACCACTATATAGGCCTCTCCAGAGGATGCCACCATTGAGCAGAAAAGACATTTTCAGACAAAAGTTTTGCTCTCTGCTATGGACATCTTCCATGCTAGCAGCCAAGGAGAGGGGAAAGCAAGACCAAGAGGTGAGTGCTGAGAATCAGGTCATTAAATAGCTGGCATTTAGCACATAGCTGTACTTGTTAGAAAAGTTTGGAAACAGTAGCTAGGACAGTCCAGCTCATTGGACTGTCCATTCACTCCTGCTGTAGGCCAGTTTGCATAAATGACTGTAGTTTTACCATTTTTCTAGAGAGCCTCTTCATTTTTTTCTCTCTTTTTGAGACCAGATTCTGAACATTAGGGAGAGAGTACTTACAAACCTAGGTTTATCCTTGAGTGTTTCTGGAAACAACCCTGATAACTTAGTTGTTGCTGCTCTCTTTTCTGAGTCAGTTGGATCCAGTCCTTCATTATAGTATTTTAGTGAGATTGGTTCTGTCCTTAGGATGGAGCTGCTGTTTCCAGTATAAGTATTTCTGCTTGACCCAGAGTTTTCCGAGACATGTCCCTACTCTGAGACATTATGGCATGAGACTGTTCCTTCCTAGCTCTGGTTACTTCACATCTCATGTAATTTTTTTCTTTTTTTAAATTTTCTTTTTATTTGCATTTCAGCTTTTTTGGAATAATCAACCCTCTTGTATCCTCTCCAGGGAGCAGTGACCCTCATGGCACTTCAGAATCAACTGCACCTGTATCCATGATGAATATTGCTTATTTTGCTCAGAAGCTTGTTGAGAAGCTGAACAGCCGAATGTTTGCTGCTGACCCCAAACAAATCCTGATCTTCACTGCCAAGCAGATTGTGGTGGTGAGTCACAGGAAATTTTTTTCCAACTGTTATCAACATGTTGTAATGTGCTGTCTCACACTGAGGTCGTGATACCGCAATTCTCAATAAGGTGGTTGTAATCCATTTGGTGATTGTGACTATTCCTGTTTTCATGCATGAGCACCTAATGGCTTTAAATGACAAGCAGAGCTAGATAGTGCAGTGTTAAGAAGGGATAGTTAGCTCTCTGTGCCACTGTCTGTTGGCTGTGTCCATGTTGCTAATCATGAAGAAATTACACTCTTCTACAACACCAGGGACTTTAGCAGAAATACTGAAAAATTAAATTTGTATCTTGCAGGTAGTTCAGGGAAATTTTGCTGAAATAAGTTTGCAACAGCTTAAATGAAGTGAGTGGATCCCTGGGGAGAGAGTTCTTCGAGCAAGCCAAGTATTCTGCTTTTTTTTTGTTTTCACAGGTCTTAGAAAGCGCCGTTTCTCAAAAGGAAGTTTTCCTCAGTGCCCTGTACAGCTGTCTAAACAGAGCCATCCTGTACTGCCTATCCAGACCACAACAATTGCTGCCTGAACAGTTTAATGTCCTGAACACTCTCAATGTCCTGCAGGAGCAATGGGACATTATTTTTGCAACTTACAACTCAAATAATAATTTTGTTGTCTGCCTAATGTACTGCCTTTGCCAACTGAATTCGGGCAGGTATAAATGTTCATCTCAGTATAACGTTTATTTACATCTCTGTGATGTTATCTATGAGAGCTGGTACAGAGGGGGAGATTTCACAAAACTTAAGCAATATCCATTTTGTGGAATCACTTGAAGCTGATAGAGCTGTATACCACTAGATAAAGGACTTTGGATGTAGTATATGTACTGTATCCTAGCAAGCATTTAACTCATTGGGTTCAATGTCCTGGGGTTTTAAAGCACCATTTTGCTTTAAATAGGGCAAACCTGATTTGGCGTCTGTTGAACTGGCAGAGTAAAGCCAATTAGGGAAAGATGGTTGTTTTCCTCAAAAACAAAACAAAACAAACAATAGAAAGTTTTGATGTAATTTTTTATCATTTAACTTGGAGTAGAGGTAGGTTACTAATGTACTCTATTCTGGAGGCAATGGACTGTCTTTCAGCAGGGAAGTGGAAAGGATAAGCTATTCTTCAATTGGAAGGCAATTTTTTTCTTGAAATACTAGTGAGCATCAAATTTCCTACCACCTGTCTTGCTCAGAGGCAGGTTAATATATGTGTTTGGTGTACTAAGCAAGGCACAGTGGATGGTAATAATGTCACACATAATCCCATTTTTTTTAGTTTTGAAAAGGGTGCTTCTTTTCAGAGACACCCAGGCAAGCTTGCATATTTTTCTAAGCAGAACCCTTACATTTGCATATAGGTTTAACTGCTGCTCTCTGTAAAACAAAACATCTGTGTTATATCTGTTTTACTCATCCAGCATTTCCAGTAGCCTACTCACTTCAGAGTAGTAACTGCAGTTAACAAGCTTGAACTGATTTAAGTGGAGTTGGTTCACAAGCCCACCATTAAAATGAGAATCTGGAAATCTGCCTGGGGTGTGGGCCAGAATCACTCCACAAGTATGTAGGTGGCCATTTTCCGAGACATCTGCATGGGCTAATTTAGGGAGATGTTCTTTCTGATGCAGCAGCTATTCCTGTGTGCGTACATTAAAAACATATATAAAACTGTGCCTGGATCTTGTTAGTCTTTCTGTTATGGTTATTTTTACTTGGATCTGAGCTACAAAGTCCTGGTCTTACTGAAGTTGAGAGTTTTGTCATTGATTTGGATAGGGCTAGAACATCCATACCCACTCTGTTTTCTATTCTTACAGGTGACGTATCAGAGATACTCTTGCTAGTGTAAGCTGGGGTGTTATTTTGGAAACTCTGTTTTGTGAAAAGAAACTATAATAATGTTTCTTGTTTAAATGAAAACTTTCTGTGCTACTTTGATGGTCTTAATTTAATCCATTAATATAATATCACATCAGAAATAAGCTGCACTTCCAGAGGTCTTTTCTTGATTGTTCTTATTCCAATCAGATAATAATTTTCAAGCCAAAACTGTTGAGATGGGGTAGGGATTGCTTGTACATAGCAAGAGCAGAAACATTAAAAAAAAATATAAAATAGCAGAAGAGTTGGTGTCATCAAAAAGCCAAACATAGCAAAATCCAGGGAATCAGAACTGTGGTATTTAAAAGAAAATCAGAAATAAAAATGGCAGCTCTGCAGACCCCAGCTATTTGACTTATCCATGTAGCAGTTCCTGTTCACAATTGAAAGAACATAGTATGTAACTACCAGCTATATATAACTTACATATTACTGACAGCACTTCTGTGACTAAGTCTAGGTTGTCTGGATGCCATAACTAAGCCTGTTGCATTTATTGCAAGTATTTACTGCTGTGCTGAAATTCTTAGTGTCTTTTACCTACTGACTGGTAAATTAACTGATGCACAGCCCACCCTAAAGCAGCACTAACTCTTTTTGGTCATGGTGATGTTCTCTGTTATAATCACATCTACATGATACTAGTATCACGGTGCTAGTGTTTGCAGCTTTTTTGTGCTGAGTGCTTTATAAACTGAATGGACAGTCATTGGTGCAAAGAACTTAGACTAAGCAAGAAGCTCAGGTGTAGGGTACAGCAAAACAGGTATCTCCTACAGAATGGGAGATACCTCTAGTGAAGAAATTCAGAGAAAAGAGATGGCATACAAGATGCTCAAGGAAGGTGCAAGAAAGCTGGATGCAATCTGACTACATCAGTACAACCCTCTGTTTCCACTAATTGAGATGAATGGTAGATACAAAAGCACTAAGAAGTGCGGGCATAAGACCTGTACAACAGAGTGATACATAGAATCTTGATGACTGCTCCTTGACTATGAAAACTAGACTGGCAGTGGTTTAGTTCCCCCTTCCTGTAAATCCTGTAGTATCATGTGATTGGTGTAAGCCCTCGAGCCTGGAAGTATTGATCTGATAAATGAATAGAGTAGGAGAGTAAGAGTGATGTGTAGCAATACCTTCAGCTTTTGCACTACCTTCAGTTTGTTCTAAGTCTGGTTACCTCATGTGCTCCATTTATTTTATTTTTTTATTTTTTTTCGTCACAGCTATCCAGAAGGTTTTGGGGTGGATGCAAAACCAAGACTGGCTTCCTATCACCAAATTTTCCTTGCACCCAGTGAAGAGGAAAAGGACAGCCTGCCTACTCCACATGATGGTAATTTATGGCACATGTTGCCTTGGCTTACAGAGCAGGAAAGTGCGTGGCCTAAACAGTTATCAGAGCAGCTTGTGCAAGTGCTACTTAATTGACTCTTCAGTGTATAGGCACTGCAGGCATAGCATAGTGAAAAGAAAGCTGTGCTAAAAATGACTTGTGTTTCTATCCTAAATTTTATTAAAAATTTGCACTCCAAACCCTCCGTTTGCAGATCTCTTCTGCATGTTGTGGCCACTATCAGTGCCCAGATACATACTAATTGTATGTATGTATCAAGGCCTATACACAGCTTGTGTCTCTCTGTTGTACACAGGAAGAAATATTTTGCTCTTAAGAGAAACACTGGAAAAATTTTTTACTGGATTCAGTGTGAGGGCTGTCAACTGAACTGTACAGAAGAGTGATGCTCTTTTTTTAAAATTTTTAACTATATTGGCTTGGATATGATGCAACCGGATAAGTCTGATTTGCAGGGAAATACAGCAAAATAGCTCAGCACTTCCTTGTACAGCACACTGTTGTAAATTGTTGCATGACTTGGTTACCTTCCCCCCATAGTCTCTAATGATGTTTGGCAACATTAAGGTATGTCCTTTATGTGCTATAGCATTCTATGTATGATAGTAAGATCATCAAAATTCTGATGGTTTTCCAAGGCAGAAAGCAGTTAGAATCATCTGTCACTCCTAACTGTTTCTTTCAGGGAATTGAAACATAGGAAAAGAAATGTCCTGCTGTTTCCTGTATTAGTCTAACTAGTCTGGCTTAGTACCTATGGAAGCAGTAGACAAAATGGAGCAACCCCACTGACTCCAGCAGTTACTCTGGACCAGTGCTGTTCCAAATTAGATGTTTTTGCTTTATCTGCTGCTTGACTTGTTACACAAAAGATGATTCTTCATTTGTAGTTTCTTTTGTTTCCTAGTCCATCAGGAGATTCTGAGAACAGTAGAAATCATCTGGAAGCAGCTTATTTCTCAGAGACGACAGGCTCTGGAGGACACTTACAAGATGGATCTTTCTGTAAAAGGAAATGACAAAGAAGGGGGCATGAGGATAACAGAGGTCACTCCTTTATGGGAAGAAATTATGGCAAAAGCTTGGCAGCACTTGATAGGTCTCTGTTCTTTTATGGAACACTCATTGTAGTAAGCAAAGCCATTGAAGTAAATGTTACTCTTATTGAAAAGCCACTTATTCCTTGGTTATACCCTTCCTCTGCACGTCACCTGCTAGGTAAAGTAGATTCTCAGTTTCCTTCATCCAGAATTGTGATTGCTTTCTGTGTCATACCCCAGCCCTTATGTAATCACTTGTTGATCCTGTAGGGCTCATGCTGTACTGCAAGAAAGAGAAATCTCCTTAGATAATTGTATCCCACAGTGGAATTTAAAAGGGAGGATATCTGAGTAAAGAAAGGCATCCCAATACATGTAGTTCAGCAAGAATTCAAAGTTCAAGTCTGTATAATGAAATTCATCTATGGCAGATCTCTGTGAGGCTTTTAAATAAAGACTTGTGAAGTACATCTTAATTCAGTGCTTCTCTTATAAAAAGAAGGACAATCCATCTGGAAAGAGGCACTGCCATGCTGTTCTGTCCTGTGTAACAGGGATACAAATACTTTACCTTCCTACAGGCTCAACTTCAAGTCTTACAAGCTTTTTTTGTCTTTTCTGGCCCACAGCATCTGAAAAGAAGCTTCTCCAGAACAAAGCAGGGCCAGGCCTGTCACAGAGCAAGCACAATTCCTGGAGTGAAAGCCTGTCTTCAGCCATTAGGTTGATGCCTGGTCGAAATACAAAGGAAATGACATGCAAATCTGAGGTAACCTCCGCTTTGTCTTTTCTGGCTCTATCACCTGTCTGCCTTTGATATGGCTCTGGAGAGCTTGTCTGGACTCCTGAGGCTTCTGAGTATGTCTGTTGACATGTTCTGTTGTAAACTAGACACTTGTTGTGGTTAAGGTTCCTTTTCCAGACTGCTAGAAATAATCACTAAGAAATAGTCAATGATCTGAAAAACTTTGGTTGGTAGGCTTAACATATAATGGATTAATGCATATTTTTTGCCTGAAGCCTAATTATTGCACTTGAAAGGAAAAACCTAAGCAACTGGTGTGCTTTTGTGCTCACAAGGCTCTGCTTGGGTTAGAGCAAGGTGAAGAGATGTTGGCTTTGCTGCTGCTTTTGACTTACATGGCTTATGTAAACCTTGTCCTTCAGACACCAAATTAGTAGAAAGGATCAGGTATTACCATAATACTGTTCTTTCATTTTCTACTCAATATGAAGTATTAAAGGTCCAAGTTTTAGTTTAGCCTCAAGAGATAAGGAAACAAATGCTCATGTAAAACAGAGATGGGTCTGGAGGGTATGCAACGTTCCTACTGCCAGCAATGCAGCTGTACTATCTTTTCAATGTGTAAGCTCCTTCTTTGCTGAGAGAGTGCCATTTCCATGTTTTTTCTGGGCATTTTTTGAGAATACAAATAAAAAGCATGTTATATGTTACTTGTTTAAGTGTATTAAGGCTAGAGTGTAATCAGCTATAGGGTAGAGCAGCAGCACATTGACAGAATATTCAGAGCTTTGGTCTGAGCTTGTGTTATTGCAGTGCTGAACATACTAAGGTCTTTTTTTCTTCTGCTGAGGAGACTGAGTCTGTTACAGCATCATTTTAGGGAGTCTTAACGCTCTAGTTCATGCTGTAGCAGATTGTAGCTTTATCCCATGATGACTGGTTCATTTCCAGGTGTGTTGATCAGGAAGACAATCCAAGTAATGTGTCTGAGAGTACCTTACTGAGCTGCAAGTTTTTTCTCAGCATGCCACAACATCTTTCTCATTCCTTAAAATCACTTTGCTGCTCACAGAATGAGCAACTTCTTCCCAGGTACATATGTAGACTGTGATGTCATACTGCAAGAGCATCAACTATTTGCCCGGGGGTCTGTTTAATTATTTTTTTAAATTAATTTTGATTATTACAGCTGATTACACCTCAGTGAGCAATGTAATTGATATTTGTAAATGTATCCCAAGGAACATTTTGTACAACACGCTTTTTGCTGTTGAAGGTTAAAGACTCCGTTATTGGTTTTTCCCTAAATATGCCCACATCATTAGTTCCTCCAGTGAAAAGGTTGCCATCTGGAAAAGGCAGCACAGAGACATTATTCAGGCACAAGTGCATGAAATTGGTGTTTCTGCATCTTCTGTCTCTCTTCTGCAAGGAAGCGGCTTGTAATTAAAGGAGCTGGGTTTGGAGGAAACATTACTCATTTGGTGTTATTCCTTATCATGTCAAGGACTGACAGCTCCACAGCTCTGATAAATTGTTCCTCTCCATAAGATGCGGAGCTACAGTTCCAAATGTTCTTCTCTACTCTCCTTGTCCCTCTTTCTCCCTCCAGCCTATCTCTGAAAGTGTTTGATGCACTTTTCAGAGATATTAAATTTAAGAGGAAGAAAATTAATTTATTTGCTCCTTGACAGCCCTCTTCATACACTTCACAAGCAAGGTATAAGATGGGATTGTCAGTATCAAAGGAAATTGGGAGCACAAGTTACATTAAAAGTAAATAGTATTTGTGCTTCTAACTCTGTAGTTTTGACCTCACTTTGGTAGTCACTTTTAAAAGTGCTGTAATGTGATTTTTGTGTAACTTTCTCTGTCTTGGGTGCCTTCTTTATTCACTTGGGAAAAATCTCAGATACTGGCCTCTAACTTTACTATTGTTAGTTATGGACCCATGTCCTACAGAAATAGGCTCCTGGTTGAAACATTGAGACAAGGAAAAGTAGCAGTATGAACTACATAGTGAGAGACAAATCTTTCAAATTCCATAGTAAAATAAAAGTCTTTGCATTTTCTGAGAGCTAAGCATGGTTGTTCCTAACGGACCAAAACTTAATAATTTGAGAAAAGTACAGAAATTAAGCCAGAATTTTAAAACGTTGCCCAGTAGAAAGAAAAAAATCCATTGGTTACTGGGTTCTAAATTTGATTTCTTTATTGACTGAAAATAAACAAAGACATAGAAGCAGTAGCAGCATTTGCTGCAGATGAAAAAAATAACAAAAAACCCAGCAACAAACAAAACACCACCCTTAAATCTGTCAGGTTTTTCCTGTTTGTCATTTACAAGATAGCAAGAGTACTTTTGAGGCCCAGTCATCAGTCTGGAAAAAACAGCAAAATTCAACTATTAACTCCAGCAAAGAATCAGGCCCCATGTTTCTGCTGTACTTTCACTCAGGATCTCTAGCACCAGTGAAACCAATTTTCTGCTATTTGATGGCAAATGTCTGAATTAGCAAATGCAGCTGTGTTTCTCCCATATTTCTAAATCCACTTTGCTACCTCATGCTCTGCTCTGGGCTTTATCTGGAAGGCATGATCATTCAGAAAAGAGAGTATGATCACATTTCTGGTAGTCGAATGGTGATTATTTGCTCTGGTAATTACTATGTTGTGCTTTCTTGGAAGCCTGAGTAGTGGTGCAGGAGCAAGAGGAGCACTGTACAAAGTCAGATTTTTTTTAATGCTTATAGCTGACAGAGTTGGGTAAATTTTCAGCAGGAGGGTATATAAAACTGTGCCAAAGATTTCCAAATAATTAACTTTCCTGTTTCAAAGTTAGCCTCTTGCTCATTTGCCTCTCTTTCTCCCTCAATCTCCTTCCCCTCTAATTCTGCTGTCAGAATCTAGGATATGTATTTAATTTTTAGGTTACCAATGACCGATTGCTTTTGTCATCTTCAACAAGCTGCAAGAGCAGCAAGGGACCACTACAACAATTCTATTTCAGTTAATTGTAAATCAGTCAATAGCTTCTACCCATTTCCTGAGGTTATTCCTGAGGATGAGTGCCTGAGCAAGGTTACAAGCAGCATACTTCTAACTACTCTAAGACACACTGCCTCAGGACTGTAGATACAGTTATTACTCTTTACAAGAAATGCAGAACCTCCTGAGTTTTACATCAGGCCTGATTATGCCTGTCCTCTCCTGTTTTGGTTCAATAATAACATTCCTCTATGCCAGCTGCCTATATACCTTGAAAGAATGAAATAGAAAGGATCTTTTAATCCCAGTCTTCAAAATGAAGAGGTTAACAGAGACCTCTGCTGCCCTTAGTGTATGCAAGGTCACTGCAGAGCTAACGGGAAAAAAATATGTAATGGTGTAGCTCACAAACCAGAAAATACTAGGTCCTAACTTCGGTTAGACTGGGATTGATTCATTTTTACTTAGTTGACTTTGTAGTATGAACTTATCTCTTGTGCTTACCTTTGTAAGCAACAGGCAAATTGTTAAACCCACAGCAAATCTGTAAAATATAACTGCATTAATATGTCAGCAAGAGTCTTCTTTTTCTCTGTGGTTAACTTTCTGCAATCAGGAGCTCCAAGAAAAGACCTCTCAGCTTTTCACTGTCAGACAGAATCTACTTCAGTTCTTTCTGAAAAGTCTTCCTCTTAATTTTTTAATGTAATACTTTATACTGATGGCTAAGAAGTCTTGATGTACATGCTGAAAAGAAACTGCAAGTTCATGAACTCCTTTAAAAAAGTGAGTTGTATGTCATCATCTTATCACTGAACAAGAAGATAGTGATATGACCAAGGATCACTTGAATTCTGCGTACCTTCCTAACAACAGATACCCTTGATTGAAGCAAAGGTCTCTTGAGCAAGCTCCACTGAAAGTTGTCTGTTGAGTCCTGTCTCTATAGTTAGATTCCTAAAAACATGAAAGACAGCCTCTCAAATATCTTCTAGGAATTAAAGTTTCTTTTGACGCCTGACAAAGGCTGAGGTGTTTTTCAAACAACACTTTATGTTTAAGTCTTTAGGACTTTTAGTTTTGAATTTACAGGAAATGTATTTTTTTAGTTTTCTCATGTTAGCCTCATTCACCAGGCTTCCCTTAGGCCAGCAGCTAAAAGTGTTGTTGCTATAGAAAATTAGCTGTTTGTTACACCAAGAACAACAATCTTCAAATTTCATAGCCGGCAAAACATTGCAAGAAATCGTTTTACATATAACACTGGTTCTTAAGATAACTATGGCTAGTATACCTAATGATTCACTTGCGGTGGTAATGCATTATATTTTGAGGACTATTTAAACATAAAATTTCCATTGCCTTCAGTAGGTGTTTGGACTACAGACTTAAATTTCTTCTGTGCTTGGAATGTAAATCACTACATCAACACTTACAGGAGTTTTTAAACGTGTTTTGAACACTGCTAGGCCTTACTAGTACAAATACTAGCTGCATCACAAATACAGAATTAGTCCTCTCTGGGGCAGGGCTTTTCCCCCATGGTTCCATCAGGAAAGATCACTGAGGCCTCATTCATTTCTGGCTCTCAGTCTTGCTTCACACTTTTTGCATCCATCTTTACAGGTTTTGCATTAGGTTTGGGGAAGAGGGAGGAATTATCTGTTTTAACATGTACAGATCATGCTCACAAGTTCATGGGTGAGATGTCTATGTGCAAAGGTCTGTAGTTTTAAAAAATGCTTTTCCAGTGGAAATGTTTGATATTGAACTGGAAGGCTGATGATGTATTCCTAGGCTCTTGTTAGGACACAGAAGACTCAGCCCCAGGATATAAAATCAGTGTTAGCTCAAAATGCTGTATGTTAGGGGACATTGACTTCTGTAAGAAAGAAGCTTTATTTCAAGTTGACAGACAGGAATTTACAGAGACTTGGCCATTAACACCCAAGATGTCAGTGGCAATACTAGCAGCTGAACCCCGAGCTAAATAGTGGTCCAGTGTCTTCAAATACTAGCTACTTCGTTCCTGCCTTGTTATAGTATCTTTCAATAACTGATTCTAAAATAAAGGTTGATGCTGACCAACCTGGATTTTCAAACAATAGTAAAGCCACTGCATCAGACAGTGGTTGTTCAAGCTGGGAAGATATGCAAGGTTGCAAAAACAAGAGTGAGATTGAACAAAACTTGCTAATTTGGGATAAAGGAGGGACAAGCTCAACTTAGAAGTTCACAGTAGGTGAAATGAAGAAGATAAAAATATTTGAAACATAATCACAATTATTACTTAAATATTTTTCTTACCAATCACTTGGCTGGTCTTTTATCAGTTTTTTCAAGTCAAAACATAAAGCAAACATAATATTTCTTTGAGAGGTTTATCATTTGTGTAGCATCTTTATCTTCAAATAGAAGGATAATTAACATCACTAATTATCTAATTAAGTTCATTAACTATCCACCAGCAGTGCACTGTGAAGCTGACATTATGTTCTTCTGTCAACAAATGCTTTGATTTCTTAGGAAGTAATTAAAATGTAAATTAGCATGTCATTAAATGCACAAGGGAAGTTTGGAATCAAATATTCATTTCAAAACTGTTCATACCACACATTTTTTTTACTTCAATGAAAGCAGGCACTTTACTATTAATGATGTATATTAAACAATTTCCATTATAATATTATTGTCTTGTTTAATAACTGGCTCAAAGCTAAATTACAGTATGCTACAGCAAGCTGGAAAAAGTTTCTTTAACTTTGAACAAAGAAATTTTTATGTCTTCTTAGCAGATATCGACACGCTGCTCATTTGTCATTTTCAGATTGTTTACTAGATCATAAAGAAACAATTCACCAGGACAGTAAGTCAGATAGGAGCTACATGAAAACATAAAATTCAGAGCTATTTAATTCTATGTAGTACAAATCACTGAAATTTCTGAAATGTACAGGAATAATTTCCACATTCATTGAAGATAACTGTTTAATAGAGGAGTTGGAATATAAAGGTTGTGTGATGAATAATGTAAATTATCAGGCAGACTTCGGATCCCAGACAACTCACCCCACAGTTTGTGCCCCAAAAACCCAGCACCAATTGCTACAGGAGATGGTGTGTGATAGCACAATGCACAGTAGAAAATCTATCCTAGCAAAAGTGTTCCTTTCTTGATTTATATCAATTTCATCTTAAAACCTGAAATACAAGAAATAATACCCCTTCCAAAACTTTTTGTGGGTAACTATTCAGAAGGATGTGATGCCAATAATATCATAGTCCTGTAGGCATGCACACACCTGTGACTCCTCTTGTTTGTTCCCTGTTCAGAGGATGCTCAGGGCATCTGAACCAGTCACTAAATGGTGCCTTTCCCACTTCCTCCTGGTTAGGCTTACTTCAGCCTTCAATACAGTCCATTCTTGAGACCCTCCTGTAACTCCAGAAATAGTAATGGATTCTGCCCCTTTACGATCCAATGGCAATAGGATGCACTATGCACCAGTATTGACTAGGGCTCTATATGTGTTTCAAACATGCCAGGCCGTGCAATCCACACAGTCCAATAAAGTCTGTTGTCCTTCTCCTCTACCTGGCTGGAGGCAGGGCCTCTCTAATTCCAAGGGTAGTACCCACTATTGGTAGTTGGGTTTGTGTAGTTTACTGGATTCATATGGTTTACATAGTTCACAGGATTCACATCGTTTACAGGATTTGTATGGACCACATGCATTACATTTTCATTCCCCTTACTCATGTTTAGTTCTGAGGCCCATGTACTCAGACCAGAGAACTGCTCACAGTGGACTTGATCAGCCTTCCTTCTGGAAGAGCTCCCTCTTCTCTTTATTTTACCTTGTAGGTAGAGTACTCTTGTCTGTCGGGCAGAAGTAGGTTTTGCATCCCATCTACTTCTTTTCTCTCCGTACTCATGCAGGAGAGACCACAGGGTACCTCATGACATGTACTGTTCCTGTTCAGTTGGTCTTGTAGGAGAGCGTCTTCTTCTAAGGGCATGAACACAAGTCCATTCAGGGAGAGAATAGGATCTATTCTCCCTCTTTAGTTTTTTAATCAGTTTTTCAAATGACTTAACCATTTCCTTAGCCTTGGCTGATATACAGGTCTCTACGGACCAGAGACACTGTCTTCATACTGGCATACTCTGTTAGCCACCTATAGCCATATATAGTTCCTAATGAAGTAGAGATGCTTCTATGCTGCCTGAGTCTAGCTGATAAATACACCGTGAAAGTCTCATCACATGTACACCGTACTTTGAGTTTATCCTCTTGAAGCCCACTCCTGCGTGTGGGTACATTTATCACGCACTGAAATACAGAGGTTTTTCTCATTAAGTTTGCTATTCCCCAACCAACTGGTGATGCCAGGAATCCATCCATGATCCTTAGGAGCAGTTGGCACTGTGCATTAGCCTCCTAGCGGGTTGAGGCACAAAGCTTCCATGCACACTTAACTGCTGGAACTACAGTCTGTTGAAAAGTTAAATGAATTTTGGCAAAGCATCAATAAAATCCACATAGCAATAATAATTTTGTGATTCAAAAGAGCCTGTAAACAACCCTCAGTGTGGGGAGTATATGCAAAGGAGGATAAACTACTCTTTAATCTGCTAAGGAAAACATTATCTGCCTAAGTTAGTGCTTGTTACCTGGTGACTAATGAAACCTTTTTTCCTCATGAAATGAACCTACTCCCTTCCTAGTGCATAGTAAATTGCTTGAAAAGTAGTCTAGTCACAAGATGGGTGGCTTATTGTTTGCACAGAGTAGCAATGTACATAGTCTCTGATTCACGGTCTTTAGTAAAGTAGTGGACTTAGAGATGTTACACACTTTGTCCCTGTATCTGAATACAGGGCTGGTGAATTGGAGACTTCATGCAGCTCTAGTAATTTACTACGACACTTGGATTCTTCTGTGAAGCTGCCATACTAGCTGTAATCCTCTCCTCTCCTCTCCTTGTGAGGATGATGAAGAAGGGATTGATTTACTCTCTGTGATTTAGCAGGAAAGGACCAGAAGTATTGGGCTTTATTTGTGCGTGTCAGGAGGGGAAATTCTGGTTAGATGTGGGGAAAAAGGAGGAACACGAGAACTGATTGAGTACAAGAAGACAGTTTTCACACCTCAAAAGAGTTTAGGCTCACAACTTAACTGCCAACAATCTGGCTCTGTGGCTGCGTAAGTCATAGTTGTTCAGGAATTTTCCATTAACAGGATTATTGGCTTTTGATACTGACTGCAAAAATCAATTGCTTTTGTGAGAGTGTCTTCTTCCTGACAAAGTCACATCATCAGTGACAGAAGATCCATGCTGTTCAGGGCAAGCAGTCCAGAGAACAGAGCTGGACCTGCCTAGTGGATGAGGGCAAGGCAGTTGATGTTGTCTACCTGGACTCCAGTAAGGCATTTGACACCATTTCCCACAGCATCCTATTGAACAAGCTGGTGGCTCACGGTGTAGACAGGTGGACTCTTCGCTGGGTCAAACACTGACTGGATGGCCGAGCCCAGAGGGTTGTGGTAAATGGAGTGAAATCCAGTTGGCGACCAGTCACAAGAGGGGTCAATTCTGGGGCCAGTCCTGTTTAGTATCTTTAGCAGTGACCTGGATGAGGGGATTGAGTGATCCTTCAGTAAATTTGCAGATGACACGAAATTAAGCGGAAGTGTTGATCTGCTTGAGAGTAGGAAGGCTCTGCAAAGGGATCTGGACAGGCTGGAGCGATGGGCTGAGGCCAATTGTATGAGGCTTAACAAAGCCAAATGCCAGGTCCTGCACTTCGGTCACAACAACCCCATGCAATGCTACAGGCTTGAGGAAGCATGGCTGGAAAGCTGCCTGGTGGGAAAGGACCTGGGGGTGTTGGTGGGCAGCCGGCTGAACATGAGTCAACAATGTGCCCAGGTGGCCAAGAGGGCCAGCAGCATCCTGGCCTGTATCAGAAAAGGTGTGACCAGAAGGAGTAGGGAGGTGATAGTGTCCCTGTACTCAGGACTTGTGAGACTGCACCTTGAGTACTGTGTCCAGTTCTGGGCACCACAGTACAAGAAGGACATTGAGGTGCTGGAACGGCTCCAGAGAAGGGCAGTGAAGCTGGTGAGGGGTCTGGAGAATATGTTGTATGAGGAGCGCCTGACGGAATTGGGATTGTTTAGCTTGGAGAAGAAGAGGCGGAGGGGAGACCTTATTGCTCTCCACAACTACCTAAAAGGAGGTTGTAATGAGGCTGGTGCTGGTCTCTTCTCCCAGGTAACTAATGATAGGACAAGAGGTATTGGCCTCAAATTGTTCCAGGGGAAGTTTAGATTAGATATCAGGAAGAAATTCTTTACTGAGAGTCATTAGCCATTAGAACAGGCTGCCCAGGGAGGGGGTGGAGTCACCATCCCTGGAGGTGTTTAAAAAACAGGTAGCTGTGGCACTTGGTCTAGGAGTCAGACAGATGTTCGAAGAAGGTTGGACTTACATGATCTTAGAGGTCTTTTCCAACCTGAATGATTCTATAATTCTATATGGGGCTGCTGAGGGGAGCGGTGCTGCACAACAGGTGGGTGCCATTTAATGTTGAGCTGCTGCAAAAAGTATACTTAAGTAAAACTGAATAATTTGCTCTTTATAAAATGGCATTTCCTTAATGTTCTATTTCATAAAAAATGCAGCTTTTCTGTTTGATTCAAGGTAACAAGAGTGTATCGCATTAGCATCATGTAATTTTTCTCATTCTAATGATGCTAATTTCCTGTTTCTTTCTTTTGCAGTCATCAACCATAGAGGCTTTAAGCATGTTTAATTGCTGCTTTTAAGGTTCAAGTGCTGTGTATATATTATCTGTATGTTTGTATCTTAAATGCTTGCATTAAAGGCAAATCTGCCCCTTTTCAGTAGGAGACAATCTGTATATAAAAGTTGTGAAGTATATGCCTAAAAGCATACTAAAACAGTGATTTCTTTAATCAGGTAATCAAATCTGTTTCTCTTATTTACACAGTCTTTGCCATTGTCATATATGCTATTTACACACAGTTTTTTGTGTCCCTAAGAACTACTTACCTCCTGTTCTTTTTTTCTGTGCCCATGGAATACTTTCTAAAAACCTAGTGATTGCCTGAATAGGTGTAATTGGATCAAAAAACCTTCTATGTTGAACTGTGAAAGCCCAAGTTTAGAGGTATAAGCTATGTGGACTCTTCCTGTGATATAAGATCTAATATCTGGTACATCACTTATATTAGAATACAATCTGACACTGGGAAAATAAGAGATTTCCAAATTGGTCAACAAATTGTTTTCCCCTCCCAGTACGGCATGCCATTATCATATACATCCTCTTTGTGTGCTTATTAGACTGTCTCAAGTTAATTCAGGTTGGGTTTGCCCCATCACCAACCCTCCTTCCCCCACAACCAGGTTATAGTGACAGGATGTTCCAGAAACTACTCATCTTAGTTTCCTCACCTATAAGCTAAGGACTTTGACCTCTTTCATAAAGATCTCTGAGATGTAATGGTGAAAAGTACAGTACAAGAGCAGATATTTTTGTTATAGCTGCGACACTATATGAATGCTCCGCCTGTGCGTGCCTATATATTTGTAATATTTATTTTGCTTAGAAGGGCTAAAGTAGTAGACTAATATAAGTACTTCTAGTCTCCACCAACAGATGACTAAACCTCATGCTTTAAAAAAGTACATTGGTATTCTCTCTATCATCCATGGGACTATTCACTTGGCACAATGAGGGATCTGGATTATTTGGGCTTTTCTTTTAGCTCTTCCAAGTTCAAAATTATTTTGTCTTGAAGTTTCTTTTTATTAAGAGTTTTGGCACATACTTTTGTTTGCTTGTGTGTTCTGTAACACTATGCATAGCCTTTAATTCCCTAAAGAAAGTCTCAGAAGTGCAGAGCTCTGAGACATAATGTTTCTTTAAGAAAGAACTGTGGCATATGTGGAGTCTGTATCATGCCATATGTGTTTGTTATGGCAAGCCTGAATATTTATGGGGTGTAAGAGTGTTAAGTGAAATATATGTTAAAAAATAGTTTTAGAAAATCAGACATAAAGCATTCTAGAGCTCAGTAGAGAATTGTTAACTTAAAAGTCACACCTCAACATTTATTCCCCCCCCCCCCCCCCCAGCTGTTTCTTATTACAAGCAGCCTTTCATGTCCTTTAGTTGACAGAAATTATAGAAAACCCACTCTGTTTTTTTTGGCATGCTGATTTCTCTGTTTGCCAGCATTTTTCTCCTTGATGGTTTTACCTTTACCCAATGCTAATAATCATTTTCTTTCCTAGTCACATGAGGTCTCCATGCAGCAATTTTTTTTTATTCTGTGGTTTGTTTTTTTTTCATAGGGAAATAGCTTGTAAAATCTGTCACCAAGGTCTTAATATTGGCTGGGGAATCTGAGGCAGCAAAACAACCTGATTCTACCTAGAATGTCATTGTCTAAGGCTGCAAAGGAGAGAAGTCTGTATAATAAAAGACTTAAAGCATGGTATCATACTCAGATTTTTACGCCAGGATGGATCAATAAGACCTTTTAGTCTGCTCTTCCCTAGAATACAGGTTGTATTTGTTGTGTATGCATGCTTTTTTGCATATGAAACTCAAACCTTGTATTACTATCAAAGTTGGCGTATTATTTTTGTTCAAGATAGATATTACACGGTGGTACTGTTGTTTTTAATCTACTGCATAGAGAGTTGCCATTTTAAAGCATAGCCACCTACCATTTTTAAAGGAAACTGTTTATTTGTTAGAAACTTGTTTTCAATAGCTCTCCATTAAGCATTACAGTGAAATATTAAGTGAACACTTAATAGCCTGGTTTATATACTCCATGTTTATTGGATATGTTTTTCAGATTTTGTTATTGTTTGTTGGCTTATTTGGGGGCTTTTTTTTTTTTTCCCAGTCACATTGATCTCCAATTTTGTTAACTGTTCATTTCATTTTACAACCAGACGGTTTTCCTGTGGGGATGATTATCAGGGACATGTTCATCTGGTTGAAGATGGCTAGCTATAGCTCATTTGGAAGCCAAAGTGGTTAGTCTTCAGCTCACCAGACATGGCTAGCAGAATTTTTCCTTCAGAGGACCCTTCGTATGTTTTAAAGGCTAGGAGCTGTGTCAGTGAAGTTGGTGAGAATCTTTGCGATGTGGGCTTTGACCTTAAGAGTCTAACCGGTGACCATGAATGAAACACAGACTATGAGCAACTTTGAAACAGCTGCCAATAGAGCACTGACTCAGCTTGAATAGCCTGTGGTTATCTGAAATGGTTGTTAATGCTTGAAGGAATTGGTTGTCTATTCTGAATGGTTTTTACACTGTGACCACATAGAGCTGAAATCTCAGCTCTTCTCCTGTCCTGAGCCCAGCTTAACAGCACAGAGATGCCGTTGCTTTCGAGGTCAGCCTTTATGGGAGTTTTATATGAATAATGGAATAGTTTTGTGAGGCCACAACTGTGATTACAGGTTTAATGATGCTTTAAACAAACAAAAATGTAATGACTTTCATCAGTGTAAAACAGGAGCTTCCTGCAGGGAAACACCAATAAATGTGACTTCACAGCAGGGGTACAGACCTGGCTGGCAGCCAGCAGTAATCGGCACACCACATAGACCTTGTGTGTTAACTTAATTATAGCACAGCGCAAGCAGCAGCTAGATAGTTTGCTGTGAGGAATCACCGCCAATGGTGCACAGAGTCCATACATTTAAAAATTACCCATCTGATCCATGGCTTTAGGTAGTGAGATGCTGGGACTTTCACAGCAGTTTAGCCTCATGCTGTGACTCACAGCAATCCCACCTTTGTCAGGGAAGCTCGGGTGGGCATGAGAGCCTTTGAATGGCACTGGGGCCACTCTAACCTCTTTTGTGTAATCTCTAAGCAGCTTCTGCCTTCTCGGCCACCTCTAATCCTCAGGAATTTATCAAAGGAACAGATACTTCTACTACACTCTGTAATGCAGTTAACGGAGAGCCAGTCTGATTCCTTTTGTAAATTCCTAGGAAGGGTAAGCAATCTTATTTTGACTTCAAAATCATGATCAAGTAAGGTTGCATCCTTCCTACACATTTGGCTGGCACATGGAATAGATTTTTATTCGGATACTGTGACTTTTGGGATTCTGTTGTGATAGCACGCATCATCCTGAGTCACATCCCAATGGACTTTAGGTAGAAAAAAGATACTCATTCAGAGAGCTTTTCAATTGGAAAATTTTAAAGCTATGTTGTTGCCTATTGAGGCGTGGCAACCTGGTTCAGGAACGGCACAGCGACCAACCCTAGGCCGCTCGGGCCATCAGCTCGCAGACACCGTGATGGATGGCAAATGGCGTTTATTTAAGTGCGCAATCACCTTATATACTTGTCTTGTCTCGTCTGCGTTCCCGCGATAAGCAAGCTAGCCTCCCACTTCTATGCCCCGTCTAGCTTTCCGTACAACGCAATATCTTCCGGCCGCCAGACCCTGACTATCTACACTATGTGCAGAAGATCAGATATAGCATCATGCAGTTTTTATAGGACAGCTAGAATCTTTTCCCAGGAAATACACTGTCAAACAGAATTTTAACCTGTGACTGATAGTAAGAAGGGTGTGATACTGAACTCCTCCCAGTAGCTACTTATCAGCAGTCACACAGAGTACTGAGAGAGGAGGGAAATAGATGGAGCAACTATCCTTGTGTTTGTATAGAAAAGTCAGAGTTACAAGACTGTAGAGCAGTCCCATTAGTGTTGGACAGTTTGTTAGAGTCCTATGCTGGTTCTTCAGCTGCCTTTGTGCAAGAAGATAAAACAGGCCAGTAGTTTACTCAGCAGTTGTTCAGTGCTTCAGCTATACACACAGCCTTTCCATATGCTTTGTCCCTCTGATCAGGCAAAAAAAAGTCAGGAGAACAAACAGTTTACTTCAAGTCTCTTTGGGACCTAGAATTTCATAGATGGCTAAGAGAAAGGGGGGAACAAACCTAGGAACAACCCTACCATTTTCAAAGCTGGAAGCTTTTCTTTGATTCAAGTTTAACAGGTGAATTTGAGGAATTAGTATGATAGTGAATATCCTAGGTTGTATTTTGTTGCTAACTGCATGATGCTAGTTTGACACCTGAGGGTTTCCATTGAATTTAATAATATTTCTGCTGATCTTTTAAAAAGGGAGGCTCATATAGGAAGCACTGTTTGAAATTCTCTGGTTTATGTTCTGTATGGGTCTTGGCTATGTGAACATTGTGACCCCAATACCTGTGGGTTTTGGTGGAGTAGGTAAGAAGAGAGTAATTTCATTTTCCTACTCCCTGAGTTTAAGGATCCCACCACACTGGACCATTGCTTGTGATCTTAACCTGTATAACTCTGAGGTTAGTATTATAGCCTCTGTTTTGTGGTTGGAGTTTTAGTGGTTTAGGGCAATTGCATGTCTTGCTGAAGATCACATAACAATGTTTGCAGCATGGTGAATGCAACTCGTAGTCTTTTTGCCAGCAGTTCATCAGTCTCGTACTTTGCGCAGAAACCCTTAGCTTGAGAAGCTTATTCCAATAAAACAACAGATGAAATGTATGACTGTTACTGCAGGTTCACTGTTCTGTGAATCCTGTGCATTCTGAAATGAAAAGTGGCTGAGAAGTTCTGTTAGACTGCTTTTGAAAACACGTATTTTTAGAAACACCTGAGTAGCACCAGGTTTAGGGCATGTCCATGCTGTTAGTAGAGCAGAGGCAGTTATTTAAAGATGTCGTCTTGTACTAGTACAGCTCTACAAGTTTCCAGTTCTAGAGCTAGCTCAGGTATCTCTGCATCACAATCTCATTGAATAGTCACAAGTCACTTGTTGCCAGAGGACTTAAGCTTCTAAATCTCAAAAATGTTGTGGAAACAGTTGGTTCCCTGTCTGCAAAAAGGGGACACAGACCATTCCTTTGTATGCACTTTCTGTTCATGCAGCAGGGAAGCAGGTGTATTGTTACAGATCCTTACCTCAGTGAGGGTCTCTACAAGAGATAATTGTCTTTTATGCTACTTGCAGTACTAAGTAATTCAGATCCAAATAGAGGAGCTTTAAATTTTATTTGTTGTTTTCTTTCTCCTTCTGAGTAGTTCTACTAATGACCCTTGTTAAGATCATGAGTACATTTATGGTGTAAGTGTGCAACTTGCTCTCAGATGATTGCCTTGTCACTATATTGTCTGGAGAGCTGTCAGTCTTGCAGATACAGGCCATATTTCCTGAATTAATTATTCTTGTAAAAGAGCAACTAATGTCTGTTTCTGCCCCTCACAGAGTTTCCACCTGCAGCACCTTGGTATAATGTGTTCTGATGTTTCTTCTAGGGATTTGTGTCATGTATGGAACAGTACCGAAGAATTGGGCAGGAGCTGTATGCTTCTTTGTACAAGAACCATGTACAGGTAAAGAATGTGAATATTGTGCAACAGCTTTCTGTTGTTGAAAGGATACTCTTGGACTACCCTGAAAAATCAGGCATTTCAGAAGCGAGATGAGTTGTATGCCCAAAGTGCTGAAAATTGAGGAGTCAATACTCCATTCATGACATCACCACTGAAATGTGATATAGCATCCCCCACCAATCAGATGCCTCAATTTATCTTCAGGAGCCTTTTTTCTTTTGTTTAAATGAATTATTCCACTCTTGCAGTGGCAGGAATGAAAGTGAAGTCTTTGACTTTTTTCAGTAAAACTTTTCAAGAGGTCTCAAGCTCATAGCAAGTAAAATCTCACAAGTATATTTCTGTTTCAGATTGACTATCAGAGACCAAGAAGATTTTCATTCTCTGAAATTCTCACCTTTTCTCTCCTTTACATTGTTATTTCAGTGCCCCCCACACCCCCTGCACACATCTCCTGAGTAGAAATAATTAAATCTATGCCATGCTTGGAGGGAGCACAGTACACTTCTGATTGAAATGTTCAGAGTGTGTTTTCAGTGAGCGTGGTTGTTGCTATTTGACAGAAACACTGGCCATTAAAAAATGGAGTGAATAAAACCTCTGTGATGCTGTTCTTCTGGCTGACTGCTTTTGAGTTGGAAATTTAATGAAAGTGGCTATTTTCAAGAAGGTTTAGATTTGTGACATATTTTTATTTGTCGCTGTATCTTAGTTTGACTAGTAGCATCTCCCACAGCACACTGTCAGTGATCAGTTGGACCTGTGTTTGCTAGGTCTGCAGTGCTCCCATCTGGCAGGTTGGGTAGATCCCTCTGAATCACTGGAGTGGTGCCACTGCTGGGTGAGACAAGGGAAGTGTGCAAAAGGTGGCACAAAGTGGTTCTGTCCCACAGGTTCTGCAGTGTGGTTACAGCAAAGCAGCCAAGGACTGGATGATACTTGAAGAACAACTTTTCTACAGAAGGGGTCCGTGGAGACATGCATCACGTTCCTTAGAGCCACGGTGGATTCTTGATTGTTATGAAGGGCCTTCACGAATGAGGAGGAGGATTCAACATATGAACACCCAAGCAGCAACAATGTGGATGAAGAATGAGGTAGAAAGCTTTTGCAGGAGATGCACAATTTCTGTAACAGTTGCTGGTGACTGTACACTCACCTCTTTGCTCTGGTTTTCATCACCTGATTCATCAATATGCTGTGCCGTAGAGAACCCACTGAACACATCTTGTTTTGAGTGAGTAAGAGGGGCTGCAATGTGTTTAGCAGCAACTGAATGATTTACCCTCTTCTCTGATATAAGATCTCCCCACAGAGATGAGAGTATAACCTGAACATGATTTTCTACTTGTAATATCTCATAGGATCATAGAATCATTATGGTTGGAAAGGACCACCAGGATCATCGAGTCCAACCTTCATACTAACATCTCTCTAGCCACTAGACCATACCCTCAAGTGCTACATCCACTCATTTTTTAGACACCTCCAGGGATGGTGACTCCACCAGCTCCCTGGGCAGTCTGTTCCAGTGCCCAACCACTCACTCAGTAAAGAATTTCTTCCTAATATCTAATCGAAACCTCCCCTGACGCAACTTGAGGCCATTTCCTCTCATTCTATCATTAGTAATTTGGGAGAAGAGACCAACACCAGCCTCTCTACAACCTCCTTTTAGGTAGTTGCGGAGAGCAATAAGGTCTCCTCTCAGTCTCCACTTCTCCAGACTAAAGAGCCCCAGTTCCCTCAGCCGCTCTTCATAAGGCATGCTTTCCAGACCCCTCCCCAGCTTCACTGCCCTTCTCTGGAGCCGTTCCAGCACCTCAATGTCCTTCTTGTACTGTGGTGCCCAGAACTGGACACAGTAGTCAAGGAGCAGCCTCATGAGTGCTGAGTACAGGGACACTATAACCTCCCTACTCCTTCTGGTCACACCATTTCTGATACAGGCCAGGATGCTGCTGGCCCTCTTGGCCACCTGGGCACACTGTTGACTCATGTTCAGCCGGCTGCCCACCGACACCCCCAGGTCCTTTTCCACCAGGCAGCTTTCCAGCCACTCCTCCCCAAGCCTGTGTCATTGCATGGGGTTGTTGTGACTGAAATGCAGGACCCGGCACTTGGCTTTGTTAAGCCTCATGCAATTGGCCTCAGCCCATTGCTCCAGCCTATCCAAATCCCTCTGTAGAGCTTTCCTACCCTCAAGCAGATTTACACTTCCGCTTAATTTTGTGTCACCTGCAAATTTACAGAGGATGCATTTGACCCCCTCATCCAGGTCATTGGTAAAGATATTAAACAAGACAGGTCCCAAAACTGAGCCCTGAGAGACACCTCTTGTGACTGGTCACCAACTGGATTTCACTCCATTTACTACCGCTCTCTGGGCTTGGCCATCCAACTAATTTCTAACCCAGCGAAGAGTCAACCTGGCTTAAGCCACCAAGGCTTAGGCCTTGAGCTGACAGCTTCTCCAGCAAAATGCTGTGGGAAATGGTGTCAAATGCCTTACTGGAGTCCAGGTAGACAACAGTTAGAGTCCAGTTAGAAGGCTGAAATGTCCCGTTAGTCTTATGCTCTACGACTGCTAGAACTGGTAGATGATCAAAAGGGGAATCAGAATGAACTAAGCATTGAACTGTTTATGTGGGGTATTTACTACTGTCTGTCTCTCTGGTGTCAAATCCTATCAACTAGAAGCTGAAGCACTGTACTGTATCAGGATTTTCCCACCTCTAGGACATTTTTTGTGAAGCTTCACTTCTGGCAGTTTTCTGTAGACTGGGTGGTATGTTCTTTATCCTATAACTGGCCTCATGCACTCTTCTTTAAAAAGACAATAGTCCTATTGCTTAATTACTGACATTTGTTCCTACATTTAATTGTTCCTTTGGATCCTTTCAAATTAGTTAACTTGAATTTCCAACGCATTTATTTGCAACATAGTTCTAAATGTGTGTTTTTCTCTCCAACATAGTTCTGAGATATGTTTACCTGTCTGCATATTCCACTGTAGTCATACCTGGTCTCTCTTCAGGTTCTCTTAGCAAACAGAAATGAAACACCCTCCCCTGCTGCAGTGAATCCAGGTAACCTTTTAGGGCTAAATTACATTACCAAGAGGGTGGACACAAACAGCCAAAAAGAATTGGAGTTAGTGGGTGAAGTTCCAGGTTAGAATTTCATCTCGTGAAAAAAAACCTTATTGTCAGTACTCTGAGCTAAAAAGTCACTGTAACACCTGGGAAAAGACTGATGCAATTGTTATAGGTGCTATATAAACTGTCTTCAGAATTTGTTGCTCTGTTGTTGCCACCAGGAAGATGTGGAAACAGAAAAGCTAACTTGAAATGAAAGCTTTGGGCATTCTTAGGCACCTGTAAAGCTCCCAACTACTTAAGCTCAGAAAGAAAAGGGCAGACTTTCCCCCCTGGTTTTGGTAGGCACGCCAGTTCTACCTCTGAACTAGTATCTAAAGCCAGGTGACGGATGGCTCAGAGAAGTGGTAATAGGAATTGTAACTTTCCAAGAATGTGGACAAAAAAAAATGGAGAGTGGAAGGAAATAATCAAGAATATTAACATGTAAAATTGTTTTTCAGCATTCAATATAGAATCAGATTTTTCAAAATATGTTCATTATGCCAACATTTTTCATTTTCCAAGGCCAAGTTTTCTCTTACATGATTCATTAAAAGATGGGATGAGGGTGTGGGGAGTGTAATATACAGAAGTCAATAGTTTTTCAGAGAGGGGAACATTGAGAAAGACTGTAGTTTGGAAATGTCAGTCAAGTCTAAGGCTGTGGATTTCAGCCACCTGTATGACTGCTCTAAGTCAAGCTTCTAAGTGTACACTGTTGGAAATGGGAAGTATTGTTGTATAATTTTCATGTGATAGGGCCTAACAAACAAGTAGGAGTGGAGCTCATTGTTCTAGACTCCAAACAAGACTGAAGTACTATATAGTTTCTGCATGAAAGTGGTTATAGTTTACCTCAATAAGGCGGCAGATTATGCCTTCCCTAACTGCATGCCCTGCATGAATTTGCAAAACTTGGGACACAGCTTGGGCAAGATATGAGTGGATTGTCTCCCCTTGGATTCTCATGAGATCCTGCTCAGTGCATGTCCCTGAAAGACTACCATTTTCAGTTTTTCCTGATTTCCTAATCTTCAGTGATTATAGGAATTTAGTTACAATTACGACTAAGTGCAGCTACCTGCTTTTAGTTCCCTGAACTAAGCATCCTTCTTTAGCAGTCACGGATTTTACTTATTTCTTGCCCATTTTTTTCAGAAAAATAATGCTATTTCCCAAGGTAGAACAGATTGGGTGAAAATCTAAATTGCAAATGCTTTTGGTGTCATCTGTCTGCCACTAAAACTGCAATCTCTTTTATACTGATATAGGAGATCTGATGTTAAATGGAGCAGAAAGGGAGATGGATAAGAAGGGATTGGACTGTAACCAGCTAACGTTCTTTCCTGCTCTACATGAAAGCTTCCATTCAGAGGACTTCTTGGAACTGTGTGTGGAGAGACAAATTATATTGCAGGAGTTTGCAGAGAGCGAAAAGGTAGGAAAGATGAACTAGAAAAGTTTTTCTGGGAACGTATCATTTTAGAGGGTGAATTGGAGGTGGAGGCCTATCTGTTCCTTTCAGTTTGGGATTCAGGTGGATTCAGGCTACAGTAAACATTATCATTATCTGTTTCCTTAGAGCAATTACAATTTTCCAGCCTCTGTATGAACTATGTAGACTTATTCTTAAAGAGCATTTACAATTAACTCTTCGAAGTAACGGGAAAAAAAATCTAGGCATGCAACCAAGGTATTGTCATACTTGTGAGTCAGTATTGTCTGAATTTGCCTAAGACATGGCAAATTATGAGACTCTTAAAATTCCTGTCCTGCTTCCCCGCTTTTACTTATGCTCAGAGTAGTGCGTGGATGAAATTTATTTATTACCTCTGGAAGAGCATACCTATTTTGTATAGGTTGCTAGTTCATTGATGTTTAAACCTCTTCCTGCTGAACACCAGAAAGTGTTTTCTTCCTCCCTTCACATGCCTTTTTCTTCTATGCCTCCCCATGAGTACCAGACAGACTCTTCCCTCTAAGGCCATGAAGACTTTCCCTGTGTCCTGCTTGATACTTGCATCATGTGTCATCTAGTCCAAACAGTGCTGTTCCTTCTTTGTTGTTGTACTGGTGCCTTTCTCACAGGTTTCTTCCCAACATAAGGAAGAGGCAGGTTTAGGGATGCAGGGAGAGCACGAGCAGTGGAGTTAAGGGGTGACTCTGTTAAGGGGATGGTAACTTCAATCTGGTGTTTTCAATTTAATCCCTTTGCTCAAAAGCCAGCAACCTGCCCTTTGCTTTCAGCATAGTCCCCACAATGGTGACCCCAAATCAAATCCCTGATGTTGAATATGCACTGCACACAGCCATTTCCCACAGGACTGTGAGAGATTTTGTCATGAGGAGTAGACCTGGCCTCATTCTCTGATATTTTGTAGTGTACCTGTTTCTTCCAGTGGCATCATTCCCTGTGTTGGCTTAAGAGTTAGCATCCAGTAGTAGAAGCCAACTGTCAGACTAGGAGTATTTAAACTCAGCTATCACACTGCTGTGATAGTTGTACACAGATACAGAATTTTTCCTTTTTTAATGTCTCAATACCATCACTGAATTTTCTTGATGCTTTGCCAGTGGACAGGGTCACATTCATGCCATGTCACATGGTGCCTTCCTTATGCTATTAGAGCTGTTGGTACGCTGTCTGTCTATAGAGCATAATTCATTTTGCTGCCCCTCCTTCCTCCTCCTCCCCCACCTCTCTCCTGCAGACAGAGACAGGCATGAAAATACAAGGCATGTTTTCTGTACCCTGATCTCATTTTGAACCTTCAGGCTGTCTGTCTCTTCTCCATGTAACTCCACAGGAAGCCGTCAGAAATGCCAAGCATGTTTTTCTCCACCAACAGTTGCCGTGTTGCAGAGCTGACAGAAGTATTAAAAAAGCAGTAGGGGGTGACATTAGCTGTCCTGTGCTCACTTAGTGCGCTGCAGTCCTGCCTTGTAAATGGCTGCCTCGTGAGCTGTTCACACTTTAATCAGGCAACTGGAACAATCTTATCTACTGCACTGCACAGAAAAGTCATTGTGATGCTTTGGCAGATATTAGATTGATTTCTAGAACACAGGGATAGCCCTTGTCTAGGAAGTGATCATTGCTTTCAATGCTACTCTTTTTGCATTGGTGCTGTTGGTTTTTTTTTGCATTAACATTAAAACAACCACCTTTGTACATGTGCAGCTATGTCAAATGGCTTTTTGCAGAAGCAACAGATCAAATGATATCAACATTGTCTGTTGGTTCAGAGTCTATTCCTCAGCAAGTTAAATCAGGAGAATATGAGTGCAGGTGGGGTATTTTAATGCTAATATCGTCAAGCCTTTTGTTTTATCATAACTGAAAAACAGAATAGAAAACATTTCTAGGGATTCCTGTGAAAATAATTTTAAGTATTTAAACAAGATAAGTTTACCACTTGGACTGCAAGAGGAAGAGAAAAATGGATTTAGTCTGAGTATTGGCTAAAAGAAGCTACCGAGTGGTTAGTCCCTGAGAGAGTAGAGACTCTCTCTCTCTGAAGGAGCAGTCATGTATTGTGTGTTAGAGCAGCACCCAGACCATGAAAGTTCAGCCTTTAGATATGTCCTTTTTTGTTGTTTTTTTAATGCAATAAACTACCCACAGAAGAACACATTGCCCAGATTTCAAAGTCAGACATTCAGCATTTAAGAAATGACAGAAATCATAATCACTTGCTGATTTTACCTTAAGACTATCCCTTCTACTTTACCAGTACAAAGAGTGGAAGGTATGTGTATCCAAATCCATACCTTCAAAGTAGTATTTAGCCGTCTTGACCTTAAGTCTGTCTCTTCCAGCCAGAATCTTTGTAATATATATAACTGCACCTTCTGTGTTCTGCAGCTAGCACTAATCCTATAGACTCCAATCATCTTCCATAAACAGTGTTAATTTATCACTGAATATGTCCATCATTTGCAGGCTCTTTTAAAAATACAGTATTTAATCCTGTAGTTACATGGTAAAATAATGCATATACAAAGGGGCTAAATTCAGGCTGACTTTTGAGGATATGACTTTGCAATTATAATAATGTTCTCTTAAATTTTGTGTCTATCAGACCTCCCAAGAATAAGAGGCCAACAGTAGAATTGTTGAAAATTGCAGGTATCACATTTGACATCTGTAGGAGAAAGCACCTTTAGAGCCTTTCAGGTCTTCATAATGGCCTCTGCCAAAGTGGCAGCTAGAGGGGATATGATATTAAGAGTTTGTTATGGTCCTGGATATAGGCCTGTCCTGTAGAGGGAGGAGGTTGCAAAACAATCACAAATCTCCACTGAGTGTCCCAGGCCTGCCTTTGGAAGGGAGAGTGTGTTGTGGTGAGCACAGTTTCTTTCCTGATTATTTCAAGTCCAGCTGTTTTGCCCCTCTGAGTTCCCACTGCATTTTTGTTGTGTTTGACCTAACTGCCCCATTCTCCTCAGCTACATAGTTCAGCCTCCAGTTCTCAGAATTCTTTATCTCATCCTATTTCCCTTGCCCAGAAAATCCTAGTCTCTGCAGTCACTCTACCCTAGATGTAGTGTTATTTCCAGTTATCTGAAGCTCTTTGCTGTTCTTTCCCTGGTTGTTTCTATACTCTGCACCAGTTTCCCCTAGGCCTCGTCAGCTTTCAGTGACCTGCTAGAGGCAGATCTAAAAGCCAAAACTCTGTATGTAGTGCTGGTGAAACAGAAGATACAGTGGGCCATTGTTGGGCTTTAACTCTATGGAGGTGCCTACAGAAGTGAGCAGATTCTGGAAACGAGATGGAGAGTCAGGGAAGTTGTTTGCAGACTGAAGGAAAATGGTGGGCCAGTAGCTGAGATATTTTGTTGCTTCACATCCTCCCATACAGATGGACCCAGCAGGGACCACTTGTGAAAGATGGGCAAAAGGACTGATCTTGGTGTGCTTGGGACAAATGTGACTTTGAACTCAAAGCTGGGAATTGAGTCACCTCATTGCTGAATGTTTGGAACTGCTGCTGTAGTTACAGTAGGGTAAAGTAGTATGTCTGTCTATATGTTCAAAGCACAAGGTGGTGTTTTTTTCCTGCACACAAGTTAATGTGTGTAATTCACTAAATGAATATATCAGACTGCAGGTGCAGATTTACAGATGTTGCTGTCACAGCTGTCCTCTCAGAAGTTACCAAACCAGCATACTCTGGGCTGCTTGGTTATACATTTTGCTGAGGTTATTAACCATTAATCAATTAACCATTAATCGATTATTAATTATTAATAAATTATTAATCATTAATCAATTAACCATTGAGATTATGGTGTGTATAGGTGAGGATTCTATTTTGGTTATATCTTTAGTATATTGAGACTGTACACGTCATAGGCATGGAAGGAGAAGTTATATGTGATATAGGTGGTGTTACACAACATGTGCTGCTGCAGAATTTTGCAAGATAAATGCAAATAGGAACCTGTCCTGACCTAATCTATCAACTTGCCTGCAAATAAACAGACTCAGCTCCTTAAATAACCCTAGTTTACCAGCAGAGACAGGGAGATTGGATTCCTACATCTGCAACCTGAGCCCCCAACTACAAGATTGCCTCCCCGATCTTTACAAGCCTAAAGTAGTCTTGCCAGGTTGTTAATGTGCAGATAGCATGCAATAGATGAAGAAAGTGTTGGAAGTCTTGAAGAATGGTTTTGGTGTAGAAATTCTGAATTTTGGAGAAAAGTAAACCTCTGTTTGCCAGTGAATCCCTTGAGATTATGAGAAATCCAGGCAGCAAATATGAAGTTATGAGAAGGCACGGCCTAGCAGAAATCTAGGCACAATGCCTTTCCTTGAAGGAGGGGCTGGAGATTGCACAGGAGATGCCAGGAACAATAATAGAAGGGACTAGCATGGCTGGAAGAAAGATGATTAAAGAACAGACTCAATTGAAAGAGGGAGCAGCTATGAAGTTCAGCATCTGGAACCAGCAGAATGGTGCAGCAGCTCTGCATCCACTTGATGGTTCCAGTGCTTTTAGGGGAATTGCACATACCTCACAGGTAAGAACAGAATAGAATAATTTCAGTTGACTTGATGATCATTGTATGTCCCTTTCAACCGAAATTATTCTATTCTGTTCTTACCTGTGAGGTATGTGCAATTCCCCTAAAAGCACTGGAACCATCAAGTGGATGCAGAGCTGCTGGACAATGCCCTTAATAAAATGCTTCAGCTTTTGGTCAGCCCTGAAGTGGTCAGGCTTCTGAGTGGTTAAGGGCATTGTCCAAATGCCTCTAAAAAACTGACTTTAGGCAACAACCACCTCTCCAGGAAGCCCATTCCAGTGTTTGACCACCCTCTTGGTAAAGAAATGCTTCCTTGTGTCCAGTCTAAACCTCCCCTGGCACAACTTTGAACCATTTCCGTGCATCCTATCACTGAATATCAGGGAGAAGAGATCAGCACTGCCCTCTCCACTTCCCTCCTCAGGAAGCTGTAGAAAGCAAAATGCAAAACACCAAGGCAGGCTGTTTTCATGGGAGCACTGTTACACTTCATCCCTGTGCAAGGATGCAGCAGCAAAGAACTTCACATGTGATGACATGCAGTGGGAACAGGGACTAGCTATTGTGGCCAAAGCAAAGGCCTGGGAAGCCAGGTCCTTGGCACAAGCCATTTGCTGTTTCTGTGCCTCTTTTTCTCCTCTTCCCTCCCTGCTGCAGGAGTAGAGATTGTAATGGCTACCCCACTGCAGGAGGAGTACTAAGCAGTAATAAGGGTTTTCAGTGTGAAACTCTGTGTCTAGATAGGAACGCCTGAAGAACGGCAAGGTGTTGCAGATGATCACTCCTCTGACTTGCCCTATTTGTATTTCTGCTGTAGGGGAGAGGCTACTGGAAGCCTTCCCCAGCTCATGCTGCTCTACCTCTACCTCACTCAGTGAGTAACTTTGCTACTAGAGGCAAAGGACAGGGTCTGACTCATGCTGTGTCACAGAAAAATCTCAGAGCATCTTTAGCCAGAGTTCTGCTCTTCTGGATGTGCTCCTTCACTGTACTACTTTGTGCTCTGTGGATGCCTCCTAGTATTCTCCTTTCATATCTGCTTCTGGGATAGAGGTTTTTTCCTAGTGTTCGCCTTGATGAAAAAGGTTTATTATAAGCTGTAGCTGCTACCTCGATCTCTGCAGAGCTCCTGACAAAACCACAGGGCCCTGACTGCCACCTCAAGCAAGCACAGCTGATCCCCTAACAGTTGTTTTCTGTAGAATGATGCAGCAAGGAAAGTAGCAGGCAGACTTTGCTGTGATTATTCCTGAGAGAGTTGTGGGAGCAGTGGGAAGGGCATGAACTTGAGTGAACTGACCTAAGGGGAAATTTAAGGGCTCATATTAGTTTTTGGCAGCATTTTCTGTTTGAGAGGAGCCTGGAGTGAGACAGAGGTGTCTTGTTGTGCAAGAGATATGAGCACAATCCTATTAGAACTACCTTCCAGATGCTATCATCAGCTAAGGGATGTCAGTCTCTGAGGCTGGTGATGGGCCAGGACAAATGGCAGCTTTCATCACAGAAAGCAATGACAAAGAGTAGTCCCAGGGCCCACAAGCATGTGCAAGACAAAAACCTTCTTCTGCCACCCTCCCTTTCTCCCAGATACATGATATTCTTTCCTTGCAGCATTTGGGAAGTTGTTAAAACCTGAGAAGTGCATGCAGAAGAAACACGTCCCACACAGGGTTTTTACTCCAACAAAGTGAGGTATGGTGAGTGGAGACCACCTGCAAAAGAGGCATGTGTCTCAGGTCTTCTAAAGTGAAGTTGTGACTACAAGGCTTTCTTTCTAGTGATTGCAATGGTTTCACTCAAGTCTGAGCAGAAGAAATTTGATCCAATGTTTGTAACAGTTTAGATGTGACCAAAACCTGAGCCAAGAGTCCCTAAAACAAGATTAGGTCAAGCAGATTTAGTTTCCTTTGGTCATTGAGCAGCTGGAGAGAATGAAACAACCTGTCATGTATTCTTAAGTTGTGATTAATGAGACACGTGTGCAATGGTTTCAAAGTAAGATGAGACTTCAACAACATGCAAACTAACAATAATTGCAGGAAAGGTCTTGTGAGTGGCACAGAGAGGTGGATCCATGTTACTTTCACATGCCATAACACATACCTGTTTCCCAAGCTAAAACTGTGAAAGCAACATATTTGATTTCATGTACTGCTAATCATTCTTCTGTCCTTACTCTGCAAAAATGTTCAGGAAATTGTGTGGCATGGGTAAGTGTGTTCCAGTGGCATGGTTTTGTGACTTTAATTTCCTTGCATTGTATTTTTCCCTGGAGGAGTCATGCTAACTGTCTGCAGGAATAGATGGCTAACCTCCTTCAGTGTTTTTGAAAACTGTAAAGACTGTTTGCATCTTCAGGCATGTAATTCCTTTGGAAATCTGACTTTTCAACTCTAAAGCAGATACACTTTTAATGGTGACTTGCTTAAATGCAACTGGAACATTTAGAAACAGCTCTTCTGAAAAACAAGAAAAAGAAAAAAACCCACACCTTTAGCTTTAATTCCCTCATAAATCTGAATGAACAGAGCAATCAAGAGATGCAGGGCTTTGGGCAATACCTTAGAAGGTAATTATTCAATTTTTTAATGTCATGTTTGCTTCACTGATTAATGATTCTAGTGGCTGGTGAACCGGATCCTGTTCTGTTTTGACAGAAAAGGAAAATTTTATTTAATCTAATTTCAGGCTGCTTGTGTTTCAGTTTAAGACTGTAGGTACAGGACTGCCCTGGTTTTCTAGTACACCTTTTTGTCAGATATTTATTACTCACCTGGAACAAAATGAGCCCTGTTCTCCAAATGAGAACACTGATGCAGCCCAAAGACTATAATATTTCTAACAGTGCACATGTATTTAATTCTGTTGAAGGTGACAATGTAAAATTGAAGAAAAGGATTTGGCACTGGTGACTGTTACTGGTTGGACAGTACAAAAGACTGAATATACTCGGGCTTAGAGTTAAGGTCTGAGAAAGAGATGTGCATGCTCTCTCTCTGCTCAAGGCCTGCTAATAGAGGCCTTGGTCCTCACTTTAGTGGAGTAACAAAGTGATTATTTGTGCCAGACCGTATTAGTGATAATGAGCAGGCTCCCTTCACAATCCACATGCCTCCCAAAACCACATGTGATCTCTGGCATATGGGCTGGGTTTGGTGGATTTCTTAGAAGTCTGGATTTCAACTTTAAGTCCATTTAGCTATCTTACACAACTGCCTGATGTTTCAATATGCAGTTACCTTCCTTTTGGGAAGATGCAATATTTATGCTATTTTATTACTTCAGGAAACCCTGTGGTGCACTAATGTGAGCAGAATTCCCCAGTATTCTAAATGCAAGCATACAAGCCTCTAACCACGTAATGGCATGCACATATGCAGGCACTCCAGAGAGTTCTATGGTTGGTGTATCCCTGTGGAGACAGGCATTCCTGTGGGATCCACAGGAGAGGCGATGGAAAAATGCTAGTTTCCTCTTAAAACCAGTTTAGAGGGGAAATTGATTGAAGGATTTTCATCAAAAATTACCCACAGAAATCTTCCATGGAAAACAACCTTCTGTGACCACTGATTTAAAAATGAAACCACCCATTTTGTTGGTAAAATAATTCTTTTTTAGGAAAAGAAAAAAAAAAGTATAAACAAGATTCTATTTCAATTATTTATTGATTTATTATTTGTTATGCTGGTGTCCAAGACTGAAAGCTTGTGTAGCAGTGCAGGTCTGATTCAGCTGACCTGGGTTAGCCTATGTATTTTGGGACAGAGGCAAGGAATGTTGTAGATTTGGTTCCAGAAATAGTGAGGTAGGAACAAAGGCAAAAAGTGAAAGAGAAACATACTCTACATATCACCATGTAGACTTTACAGGACCTAGTAGAACCAATGCTATTTCTGGGTCATTTCTGCATGAAAAAAAATAATACAGGACCCTTGTTCTTATGAAGTTTGGTAGAAGTAAGTTAATTGAGATTTTAAGATAAGAATCAGACTTTGTGATACTTCTCATACTTGTCAATTGGTTCTCTTAAGAATGTTGCACTAGATTTCTGAACCAGCAAACTTCCCCTGCTGTATAAATCCCCTTCAGGTCTAAGCCCTCCAGTCCTTGCAGTTTCAGGTGGACTCAGCTTGCAAAATTTTACTCATTTCTGGATTGCATGTAGTTCAGTATGGTGTTGATTTACAGAGGGAGCTCCACAGTGAGCGGTTTTCTTAGATTTTGGGAACATTAGTGTTCTGTTGTAGTATGAACGTTTGAAGGGAATTTTTGTGAGTAGAGGGTCCTTCATCTGAGACTGAGCTAACACGCTGACAAATAGCTTCTGCCTCCTTCCCTGGGCATGTAGAAGATACTGATTCAAAGTTCTGGTCCAAACTGGGCACAGCAGTGAGTTGACCTTGATCCTCCCATTTGACTGCACTAACCAGTGGACTCCTCTTTTGAAGCTCAGTAGGTATAGAAGATTGAATCAACATACAAGAAAATTAAGGAGCTTCATGTCTCTAAATGTTAGGGAAATTCTTCTTAATGAATTAGTGCTTGATTTACAATCAGAACTTTGTTTTTCAAAGCCCACACAATTTTCCAGATCATTGAGCTTTTCTGCTCTCTATATTGCTCTGTTTCCTTTCTACATCATCTCTCAGATATAGAAACTGTTTCAGAAAAAAATACTTTTTTTCCTTTATCAATAACGGCCAATTCCCAAGAAAACTTTTTAAGAACTGGCATGCATGACTGAAGAACCACTTTGTTGAAAAGTTTCCAATGCTTCTAAATTTTGAGTTATAAATTCCTCTATTTTAAGGGCCAAGTTCATCTGTCCATGAGAAAGAAAAAAGAAAATATGAGTCTTAAGATGCCAAGCAGGTTCTTTTAGACTATTCCAGAATGTTTAACTAAATCTTTAAGACAACTAGAATCATAGATTAATATACTTTGATTTGTCTCCTGCATAATGTAGGAAAGAAAAGTGACAATGCACTTTTGTGTTACTGAGATTTCGATCCATTGTATACTGATTCAGCTGGCCATGGTGAGATAGATACCTAGAGTATTAGATCCTTTCCTTGCTCATTGCTCTCTGGGATTCCTCCGTAGGATTTTTTAAAGTGTAGCTTTCACTGTGATCTAAATAAAAGTATTTGCATTTTCTCTAAATATGCATGTATTTATTACACGCCACTGTTCTTCTGTATGACACTGTGTAAACACCTTCCTTCCTCAGTGCTTCAACTGCTTGCCTCTGTAGCAAGTATTGATGTCTAACAAAGTCTTGCAGTGCTAACTTCTGCAGTATTTGCAAGCTTTTAATGTTCTGTAGTGATGTTGCTAAATATAGCCACAGATAGATGGGGAAGGAACAGATTTAATAGTGGAAAAGGGCATCAGACCCTCCCATTACTAGTACCACAGAAGCATGCACTGTCAGTCATATGGTGATTTTTGTGGCTGCATCCCTATAGACCTGCCAATCAAGATGGCAGCTGTTTTGGTACAAACATACGTCCTTCTGCATCATTGGGTCTTTCTGCCTGCTGTTCCTGGCTTTAATATACTTAATTCCATACTAGGTCACATTTAAATGCTCTGTGGCAGTTGTGCGGGGGCATACAGCATTGGAAGGAGTGCTTCTTTTTGGCAAAGAGCACTTTTACATCTGTGAGTGCTTTGTGTTATCCCCTCTAGAAGAAGTCTACTGTACACGTCATTGCTTGTCCAGGTAAGTCATTCTGTCCTCTCAGAGATCTACTTGGTTAATTTCAGTATTGGCATATGGATATCTAGAATTTGCAGACTTTGGGGGTATTTCAGGAGGGATATAGCACAGCAAGAAGTTTTCAATCCTTTCCATCTATTCAAACAATTGTTTAATGTATCTAACATAGGTGCTTGTTCACAGGCTTTGGAGATGCAACAAGAACTCCCAGCTACAAGAGATGGAGATGGTGGGCAGTTTAACACATAACATTGCTGGTTTTCAATTCTTTTAAAGTGTTGTTAATGTTTCTTTGTGATTGGCCCCCATTTTTAATTAATATGGAACGGTCATTGCAAAAGCCTTCATTGTATCATAAGTTTTTTGTTTCTCCAAGACAGAATCGTAATTAATTTTTGACAGTCTGCTATATCTTTGACTCATGATTTATTGAAACTGATCAATAGTGAAAATGAGTCTCTTAGACTTAGCCCTTTGTGCACACTGTGCGCTCATGTGAAAAGCCCAGTGGGACAGTGAGTAACAGTGTTTTTACTGCCTGACTGCTCTGCGTCCGATTCTTACTAAGTCAAATATCAGTCGATCTGATCAGGTGACTTAAGGGTCGATTGGATTGGATCTGATAAAAGGTTAGGTTGTTTTTTTATGGGATTTGCTATGGGCTAGGCTGTAGATAGCAATTGCAGTATATATGCATGAATCAAGTAATAATGTCTTAATTGCTTAATTATTAGTTCAAATTAATCGCTGTTTATAACTGCTGTGTGTCCATATGATGCTTACCCTTGACCCAGGCTTCCAGGTTCTCCCACCCAACTCCTTCCCTTGCTGCTTCTCAGACTTCATTATGTGTAAATCGTTGCTGTCTGCCTATTTGCATGCACTAAAATAATTCCAAACCTACCCTTAGCCTCTACATGCTCTTTATTTTCTTCAGGAGCTAGTACGAAGTCTGCCTTCAGTATTTAGGTTTGTTTTCAATTCATGTTGCTTGATCTTGCTATTTCTTGGTATTTTTATTCTTCTTTAGGGAGGACTTGGATGTTCATGAGGGCTCTCCTATCTGTTTTATTTCAAACTCATTTTTCTTTCTTAATATTTTTCTTTTTAGCATCAGTGATCCATTTATTTTCAACTTATGTCATAAAGATCATGCTGTGGGAGACCAGATGTGTTCCCGTTACTCGTACCATGATATAAAAGAGATTCATTCGATGCGCTTTCTTCTGCAGGTAGGAACTAACATGCTCACTCATTTGAGGGAAAACTGCAACAGCAGTAATGACATGACATAAAACTACTTGCACAATTGTTTTACTAAGACTGCTGAGATTTCTTTGCTTGAGTCCCCAAATGCTTTTGCTCCCGTCACTGCTTCATCAGCCTTTGGCAATACAAACTTCTTCCTATATTCACCAGAGTGTTTAAGCACCCTCACTGGAATGGCTGGCTTATTAGTTGTCAGGCTAACAATGTTCTTCATAGTTTATCTCGATGTTTTTTAAAATAAGACTTAAAGTCAATTTCCTGTGTTTTGGTGGAAGCTCCCAGTAAGTGTCTGCTCCCACAGACTTCAGTAGTTTTGGACGTAAGTGGATTATGGGTATGTATAACACATTTACCCTGGGCCTCTTGGAAAAACTTTCAAGTTGGGCATGTGCTTCAATAAATGAATCATAAGTTGGAGCAGAGGATTTGAATCCTCTTTGTTGTAAGCTGCACTGCCCAGAGGCCACTCATCACCAGTGGTCTTTTAGTTTTGTCTTGTTTAGATGAGCCTGTGATGAGAATCAAAGAAGAGTTGTCCCTAGAACTCATTGCAGCACCAAAGCCTGTACTTGCTCTAGAGGGTTTAGGTACAGTCTAGAGAGGAATTCACTGATTTTGTTAGATAAAAATATGGAGTTTTGAAACAGCCATAACTAGTTACCTGTTACTTTGAATCTGTTTTTGGAAGGTTGAAATTCAACAGAGAATTAGGAAATCATTTGGAAAATTCAAAAGTTGGAGAAAATGGGGGTGATAATTACCTTGTGTCATGTAGTATGACATCCATGACTCATCCCTGTTTTATTTTCTATTTAATTATGTATGCAAAATGGACAATTTTAGTAGGTGAGATTTGTTTCAGTATATAGCATATCTCAATGGTCACTCTCCGAGCACATATAGGAATGTTAAGTCTTGTTCTGAGTAACTGTATGAAGCTTATTTTCCTACATCACTGGTGAGCAACCTGAGCAACAGAACAGTCACCAATTCTGTCTTGTGAATAGTATCAAAGTTGCCACTGGCATCCTGTGGCCTTCTCATATATTCACATCTGTGTATGCGTGGATTTTTTAAACATGTGAAATGGAAATGTTTTGTGTGGCCCAGAGTGAAAAACAGAGATGAGTAAAAACAGGTTTTGAATGGGCCTGGGGCAAAGGTGGGGCTTTTTGGTTTGAGGGAGATTTGTGGTTTTTGGTTGTGCAGTTTTTTGCTTTGTTTCAATTAATGAACTGAAAGCAGGTATCTGTATCAGGCTTTCAAATTCTTGCACTGGAACTCCACGCCACAAGCTGCTTTGAAAAAATATAGCAGAAAAAACGAGAAAACTGCTTTGCTGTGCTTTCCCTGCGGGAAAGATGGATCAGCTGTTTAGGCAGCTATTGCACCTAAGAGAACTGATCTCCTGTTCAAGCACATAACCCAGCTCAGAGCAAAGCACTGTGAAACCACACAGCCCATTTCTGTAATGACAACACTTGAGCAGGCTTGGTTGGGAAAGCTGAGCCTCAGAGCAAGTGCTGCAAGCTGTTTATTGTCATAGCTGCTCTCATATTACCTTTCTGCTTTATACTTCATTTGTGGATCATGTATGGGGCAGTTGCCATTGTGGTGTTTTTCTAGGTTTGTATTGCACCTGCCACATTGGATTGAAACTCATGTCTCAGTTCCCAGACATTACATGTTATTTATAGTTTTACTTGACTGACTTTGGAGAAAAAAAGGACTACTCATTGAGTAAATAATAGGATTATATGCAAATGCCCAAAATAATGTGCACAGACATTGTGGAAAAAAGGGCATGAAGTTTTCAACTTTGATTTTTTTAAAGCTTCGGTGAGAAGTATCATAGACTTCCCTCTTCCTCTGCTGCATCTAGTCTCAGGAGAAATTATCTTGGCATTTCTGTTGAGGTCACTATTCATTGAGAAAGTAGTATAGTTGCTTTCTAAAAGAAACTCTTATTTAGCATCCCCTTTTCACCTAATTAGAAGTTAATCCTACTAGTGCTTGTTAATCACACTGAGATTTCAAGATAATGCTTCAGAAGCAGCTTGAGGAGGTGGATGATGGGGCCAATATCTGGAGTTTGGTTTTGCTTCAAAGAAGCATTTGAATTGCTAGTCAACCCGGTACGGCCATTCCTACAGTTTGAGAAATTGGGAATATTAAGCATAATTTGCTATACTTCTTGACACTTAATACAAGTGAAGTCCTCTTTTTAAAGCCTCCAAGAACTGAACAGGCTATTATGGACTCTTTGCAGCACTGGGCTTTGCTGTGCAGCTCTTCACACTGTAAATTATTTATCTTTCCAGGAGATCGCCTTGGAAATATTCTTCAAAAGTGGTTACTCCAGATTTCTTGTCTTCCATGACATCAACCGAAATAAGATATTTAAGAGGTAATCACTACTTCATAAGAACGTGTGAACACCCAGGTGACACTCCTGGTCTATCGCCCCTATTTATCCTAGCTTCAGATGTTTGTCTTGTGCTGCACCTGGGGCTCCTTCAATTGTAGCTCCTTGGTCTTTAAAAAGGTTGCACTTAAGCAAAGCTATGAAATTTTCCTTTTGCTGACCTATGAATTCTTTGGAGTGTTATATAGCTATTGATTTATCAAGAGAGGTAATGCACGTGTAGGATTCTTCTAGCACCCAGTGGTGTATGTCCCTGCATCCCAGGAAACTGCAATTGTAGGTATGCTTCTGCTTCTCACAGATGAAAGCCATCTACATCTCATCTCACAGTACTAGGTAAAAAAAGATTTCTTCCTTCTTTCTTCTAACACATGAAGTGTAATTAGATTCTTTAGGAATAAAATAAAGACTCCGACTTTATCTTTTGTATGGAGTTAACTTTTAAGAATGGAATTCTTGTTTAAAAAAAGATTTCTGCTTACGTGATTGTCTTGTTTGATGGAAGTTGAATATAAGACTATGAAGTGATTAATTGCAATTTGTTTTCTTGCATTTTTTTTCCCTACTGCAGTTCTGGTCATTATATGAGGTTTATTTTCAGTGTCCTTTATGCAGGAAAAATACTTCAATACATAGTACTTCCTGTGGTAAATTCTGCAGCCTGGTCTGAGGATTGGTACCGTTAATTTCTAAGCAATCAGAGCAGTTCCTTCTGGCCCTGAAATATATGAAAATTTCTAGTGGAGTATTGCTTAAAAAGTCAATGTGGATTTATCTAGTCTTCCTTTCTAAACTGTCTGCATAGTGTGCCTACTTGGAATCACGAGATTCTGCCACAGAGCCAGCTGCTTTTTTTTAGCCTTTATCTTTGCTGTCTCTCAGTTCTGACAAATACCTCCTAGGGGAATCTTGCAGAGATACTTCAACATAAGGTTTGGATCCTCAGCTGCCTGTATTGCCCCTCAGTTGAAGATCACCAAGCCTATGTATTTCAAGCCTTTAATATGTCTGATGTCGTAAATCCTCAGTGAATGTAAACAGGAATAGCTGAGATGTGTGGTGTTATTCCTTTCTGCTGTGTTTTTACTAAATAAACGTCTGAGTTTGTTCTTGTTCTCTGGTTTTACTTAAAAACACCTTAAACACCTGATCATAAGTCCCGAGTCCTATATATCGATTCAAGGTCCTGTCTGGGAAAGAAACTGCTTTTATCCAGCCAATAGGCAGCTCCTTAATATTAAGTGTATGCTTTTGCTGTGTTGTCTTACAACTTTGTCCTAGGTTAGAGCCTCGGTGAAATGCTGTGGCATCCTGAAGAAAGGAAGTTGCTGGCAGGACATGGTACAGATTATATGTACATATGTAATGTATACAGATAACCATTTAAATAATTAAAATGTGACCTTTCATATCTCCTATAGATTTTGTTCTTTCCAACCTGTTTTGAAGTCAAAGGGGATAACAGAAGAGTCCCTGAATATAAGGTAAAACATAAGAAACATTGGATGACGGTAGGCAAGTGCAATTGTGTAAGTTACACCTTAAGAAAGCATTTAGAATTGTACCTGTTTGTGCTTCCTATTTGAAAGATTCAGAGTTCTCTCCAAAACAGCATTCTAGTGTACATCATCACTGTGTGAAGACATGAAGAATGCATTGACTACTGACTGTGCATAGTTGATTAATAATTATTATCTCCTTAATATGACTTTATTGGTAAACTCTACACAGATGGCTGGTGTGGGAAAAAGATAGTGAGGTGGGGTTAGAGGTAATCCATAATGTCCATCTGCATAATCCATCTGCATAATGGCCTCTTTATTGTATGGTTAGGGCAGACAGTGATAGATGTATACATGGATGTGTTGGCATGTTATAGTAACTGTGCTATAGTGGAGATTCCAACTTGTTGTCCCTCAGATTTACCACCACAGGAAAAAAGTTTTCTCTCAGTGGGACATGATTGAGAGCATATTCTATGTTGACCTTGAGTTACCTGCCTACTTGTAACTCTTCTCAGTTTGGATATCTGAGGAAAACAACCCTTAGTGCCTAACTGGTATCCTCTGAAATGATCACCTGGAGGCTGGAATACTGTTGAGACGCGAGGGGCAGATTGCCCCTATGAGTTGTTGTGGCCTATGTAAGCTTTACTCTTAATTTTCACTCTGCCTGTTGTATATCATGACCTGTCTTGTAAATGAACATTTTCACCCCTGAGTATCAGCTATCAGCTTGCAAAAATACCAGTGCAATATGCAACCAGCTCTGGCTAGAGCCTAACCTATGCCATAGGTGATGGTTGACTCTGTGGAGCATGATGTGTGCGCCATGTGCTGTAACCAATGACTCACCTGAGGATTTCCTTTCTCTGTGCTTGCTGGATGCTTGACAGGTGGGAATGTCTTGAGATAAGATGCACTATGACCTCAGGAACTTTGGGCTTTAGCTGGGCTTCTGATTATTGTGAGAAACACTTAGTCATGTTTGGTCTCAGAGACCAAAGAGGGCTGTATGTCTAGGTGTAAAGTAGCCTGTCCTGAATCCCATTAGACTCTGCCTTCAGTTTTACTCCACTGGCTGAGAGAGGACCCCATGCACCATAGTCACTCTGAGAGTGTCAGGGGCCTTTGGCATAGCTTTGGCATGAGACAGGGAGGCAGGCCACACTAAGCTCTCTGCCTAGACACACTATTAAGCATGCACAGCTGTAGCATGGAAAGAAGAAATTGCTAGTTTGATGTATCATATCACGTTGAGGTAGCATTTCTGGGAAACCACGTATCAGTTTCTCCATAGGAATAATGCACAGGCGTTCTGACCCTCAGGCTCTACTGTAGCCATTTTTAAAAATTATAATGGGCTATTACTGGACAACTGAGAACTTTACCCCTGGCACTTTATTATTTAAATATACTTAAATGTTTGCCATCACCATATGTTACTACGGCCACAGACAGGACCTCTTCGCATGTCATGCTTGACTGCTTTTATAATTGCTCATTGCTTGTACAAATACTGCTATTTGCAGGCTGTCAGCACTCTCTGCCCTAGGGATTTGATTTGAGCAAATGAATATGCATGCTTAGGTGTACATGTGGATGCACACGTGTGAACAGAAAGCTAAAAGTACTGTGGGGGCACTAGACCTGATTTCATCAATTCACCACCTGACTCTTGGATCATGGAAGAGGATGACTGTTCTCTTAGTCATTCCTTAAGTGATATGCCCGGGACCCTTAAAAAAAGCAGTCTTTTACCTACCCCTTCTCCCTTCTGTACTTTCCTTGGACAGAGACTCAGAGGAAGACAAAACAGAGAGTATAGGTAGTGGTATAGTAGTATAATGTATTGAGATATAGTAGTATATTTGTGTTGTGCAAGTTAGAGATCACTTCACGCAGGCAGAGAATTCAAAATCTCAAGAGAACTTGCTTATGCAGTGTCTGGCCCCTTGATGGCAAACAGGACCGCTGGTTGTTTAGCTATGGGCATTGTGTTTGCACTGCAAAGTTTGTTACTCCTAAGTGTAACATTTATGTCCACTGCCTCTGCTGAACTGGAATGGGCTCCTGGTTCCTACATTAACAATGCCTATCTGAGGTTCTCTGAGGGGTTGGTTGTAGCCACCAGCAGCAGAAGGTTCCCAGATCTGTTCCTTTTCCTCCAAATGGTATTTATTGATACTAGTTTAACTGTGTCTCACCCTATGAAAATGAACAAAGCTAATGGGATGCCATCGAGAGGGACCTTGACAGGTTTGAGAAGTGGGCCCATGCCAGCCAACCTCATGAAGTTCAACAAGGCCAAGTGCAAAGTCCTGTACCTGGGTCAGGGCAATCCCAACCACATATACAGGCTGGGCCGAGTATGGATTAAAAGAAGTCCTGATGAGAAAGACTTGGGAGTGCTGGTCAACAAAAACCTCAACATGAGCCAGCAATGTGTGAGTTCAGCCCAGAAAGTGAGCCGTATCCTTTGCCACATCAAAGAAGCATGGTCAGCAGCTCAAGGGAGGTGATTCTCCCCCTCTACTCTGCTCTTGTGAGACCCCACCTGGAGTACCACGTCCAGCTCTGGGGCCCCTGACACAAGAAGGACATGGACCTGTTGGAGCAGGTCCAGAGGAGAGCTACAAACATGATCAGAAAGCTGGAACACCTTTCCTATGAAGACAGGCTGAGAGAGTTGGGGTTGTTCAGCCTGGAGAAGAGAAGGCTCTGGGGACACCTCATTGCAGCCTTCCAGTGTCTGAAGGGGGCCTATGTGTAAGCTGTGGAGGGACTTTTTACAAGGGCTTATAGTGATAGGATGAGGGGTAATGGGTTCAAACTGGAAGAAGGTAGAAATAGATTAGAAATTAGGAGAAAGTTCTTAATTTATAAGGGTGGTGAGGCACTGGAACTGGTTGACCAGAGAAGCTGTGGATGCTCCATCCCTGGATGTGTTCAAGACCAGGCTTGGTGGGGCTTTTAGCAACCTGGTCTGGTAGGAGGTGTCTCTGCCCATGGCAAGGGGGTTGGACCTAGATAATCTTTAAGGTCCCTTCCAATCCAAACCATTTTATGATTCTGTCTTGTTTGGAGCTCAGTGGTGGGAGTGCAGTTACTAGAAAAACCTGTCTTTTTGAAGATTCCTTCACTAGACATCTGCACACATGAAAAACAAAAAAAAAAACCCCAAACCAAATATGGAGAACATGTTGTGTAGTAACAGGCCCAGATGGAAATAGCCCTTTGCTTCCCAAATGTACCCTTTCCTAAACATACATCTGGTTTAGTTGTTTTGCATTTTGTTTTAGAGACCACACAGATCTACTTCTAAAACTAAGATCTTTAAAGGAAGAGAACTGCAGGAAAAGCAAGGAGGAAGGAGGTCAGCTTTTATTAGCTTGGACTGGACTGTGGAGTGCCTTGGTCTATTTCAGGGATGTTTGTCTCTTAATCTCCATTCTTCTTGGTTATCCTTTGCAGAGGAATTGGGTGTAAGGAGTAAAGGAAAACTTGGCTTCTTTGAGGGGCTAGGTGTCACATTCTTTAACTTGTTCAGCTTGCTTCTCTCATCCTGACACATCTTCAGGCAGGAAGAGCACAAGTCTTTCTCTTCTACTAAGTAAAGCATTTCTATGCGTTTAATGGAGTCAACATGTTCTTCTTGCTCTTCATCTGGGAAAGGGTTTCTTTTTGCATTCAGTTTCTTGAGCTTGGGGAGATTTTTCACACTGTTTGGGATAGTGGTCAAGGCATTGTCAAAGAGACCTATCTCTGTAAGTTCCTTCAGGGCCCCAAGGCTGGTAGGAATACTGTCAAGACAGTTCAAGCCAAGGTTGAGAATACGCAGGTTCTTGAGAAGGTTTAACCCTTCTGGAAGATTTTTGGTGGTCAGCTTGTTGTTGCATATATTCAGGTAGAAAAGGTTCTGAAGTGTACCTATTGCCTCAGGCAGCTCCTCAAGCTGATTACTATGCAGGTCGAGCCAGCGCAATTTTTGGAACTCCTGGATGCTGTTTGGAATCTTTTTTAACATGTTTCTGCTCAAATCAAGTTCATCCACATCAGCCAGTTTCAGAATGCACTTGGGGAAGGTGGTGATACCCATCTGACTTAAGTCAAGACGACGTCCTCCATCAAAAGATATCCGGATGAAATTTTTGGCAGTTTTCAAGGTGATCTTCTTCCCTTTTTGACCTTTTGCTTTCCCCTTGGCCATCTCTCCACTGAGAGACAGACAGACACACCAAACTCTGTGGATAAAGTGTGAGAACTCCAGTAAAGCCTTTAAAAGCAGTGGATGTTACTCCCTAATAAAAAGCAAAACAATGACATTCTTATAAATTAACATGTGACCACTGGACTCTTTGAAAGCCTTGATTTTTTTAAAGTCAGGACTTTTCAACTCTGATGCTGCAAAGCTGAAAGTATTTTGAGTAGGTGAAATTCTAATAATTTACAATATTATTTTATTGCATTGTAACACCTATATTGGATTATAGGGTGAAATTACAAGTGGGAGAAATTTGCTGACTTTCATACCTAGATACTGATTTGAGGGCAGCATGTAATGAAACTGAATTAAATGTGTTGTTATCCATCAGCTGTTTGAGGACCTGAGCAAAACGTATTGCGGATCTCAATCCAGTCCTTAGCGATTGCACTAAAAGAAGCTATCCAAAACTGTACTTATTCTACTAGACAAACAGGCCTGGCATCTGTTGTCAGGCTGGTTAAACAGCCTATGTAATGGACCTGAGATCTGGGCTCTGGACACTATTGAAAGATTAAATATTTATACCAAATTACTAAAAGTCTTGTTTTAACCAGGACCTCAGGAATACAGTGGGCTGCCAGACTTACCAGAACTGCTTGCAGTTCATATATCACCAGCAGGACAGACTGCAACAAGGAGTCCTTGTCAGTATTGCTTAATGAGGTGTTAAACCAGGCCTTGTGAAGTGTCTCCTGTGCTTTCAAGGACAGACCCTCCATCCATGCTGTAGCATAGTAGACTCCCACTGCAAAGGTACCCTGCCCTCAAAAAAAATGCATGTAGGGTTTGGTCTGGTCTGGTCATACTGCTGCTCAGCATGTGCTATGTGCTTTGTTGAATTGAGGCCTGTAGTAGTAGTAGTAGCCCACTGTAGTCCCAGGTTTGGACTATCTCTCTAATTGAAGGTCATCAAATACAGCTGCTAATTATGGCTAGTGACAAAGGAAATTGGCTGATTCCCTGGAAATGGATGACAATGTCCCTCTCAGCCAGGGCGCAGAATGGAGCATGGGCTACAGCTGGCTAACCTCAGGATGGTCTGGGTGCTCTGGCATTTAATTGTGAAGAGTCAAATTGCAGCTTTGATAAATGATTGTTTGGGGCAAAATATGGATTTGTCTACAATACATTTCCCTATTAGAAAGGCTTCATTACAAACCCTTCAGGCTTTTTGGCTACTCATTAATCATGTGCAAATACATGAAGAGGAATCTCAGGCTACAGCTAAGGCATTTCAGTTCCTTTTCAATTACATGCCATAGCAAAAAATAATGCAAAAGCAAAACAGATCTCTGCCAGTTACCACCCACCCTCCCAGGAGCTCTGTAAGGAGGTAGATGCTTCAGAAATCCTAGAAGCAGCACAGTGGGGTCAGTCTTGCCCAGATGATATGTTCCAAAATTGAATCTTTGTTATTTTATAAAAAAATATTTAAATACAATTAAATACTTCCGTGTTTGTCACTCCCACATTTCTGTCTCTCACCAGTACTTACAGGGCAATATTACCATTATATCTGAAGGTCTCTCTCTCTTCAATGTATTTAGCCTTGCAGTGCCTCAGGGGCAATGTTAATACTACTTTGTCCATAGTGCAGACTTGTAACTGAAGCAAAGCACTTTACAGTGGAAAATGAATCACTTTTTCCACCTGTGTTGATGTTAGCTTAAATACTTTGCCCAGCCATGGGTAGGAAGTTCTGGTTATTAAAAGAACAGGGTTTTTTAACAACGATTCGCTCATTTCAAGGATGGGATGCAATATTCGTGTTGGCAATTCTGTGAAGATAACGTTCAGCAGCAGGGGAAATGCCAGAGTCGTCCTGCTGGTACAGGACACCCTGAGTCCCTTACTGGTGCACAGAGGGTGACTACCATGCTTCAGAAAAAGATCTGCAGGGCAGCTTTCTTACACTTTGGCAGGATGGAAAGGGACTTTCTGCTTCCTGCAGTTGATGTGAACCTGGTGACTTTTGGGTCCAACTTTCTTTGTTTGAATTTTGTGTTGGATGAGTTGACCAAAACATTCAGTGAATTTTGATCATTGAAGCTTTTCCTTTAAAAGTATGCCTTTAAAAAATGAAAGGCAGCCTCAAGGAAAAATAGGTATTTTTTTTCTAAATTCAAAATGATAATTTAAACTGCTTTTTAAAACATCTTTAAAACTCTCAGAAAGAAAGCATTTTGTTCAGTTCCTAGTAATTTTTTTCTACTACTTTTCATTTAAAATCCAAGGGGGAAACATTGGTCCAAATCACTTTCCCTTCTCAAAAATACCAGCTAGCCAAAAAATCAGCCTGTTTTGCAGCTGTCTGTTAATTCTGGTTCCCGGTGCTGGCGTCCCTCTGTGCTGTGTGTGCGTGGGAGCACTAGAGGGAGCCTGGTGTACAAGGTTGAGTGCTGGAAGCTTGTCAGGAATATCAGTGTAGTTTAACCTTCCGGGGATGAGTAGTTCTCTGTAAATAAACCTTGCCAACTAGTTACAAAGTTTGAACCTGGACCAAACAAAGTCCAGGTCCAAACAAGAAGTCCAAACAAACAAATCAGTGTCATTTTCCTGAAGACATACCTCTGTATGATGCACTGGATAGTGACCATACTTCAAAGAGATTTAACCACCTCCTTTAGTTGGATTTTTTTTTTAAATCCTACTGTGGATCTCTAAGATGTACTGAACACAAAAGCATGAGTCTCCAGGGAGTGCTCACACGTTCCACGGGCCATTTCTTTTGGGTTAAAAGTTGGAACTGTGTTTCAGATTTACAAAAAGCTGGTTTGAAATCCCAAAGATAAGGATTAGAGGTCTGCAGAAACACTGCAGCACACCAGACAACTTGAAAAGGATGAATAGCTCCTCTTGTTTCTGCATTCTTGTAAACTAATTATTAGTGTTTCACAGGGCTGTAGCTGGAGATAATGGAGCTTACTTAGCCATGTCTCATTTTCTTTAGCTCTGCATAAGAGGGGTCCAGTTCTGTAGCCACTGATATTAAACTGATATTATTCAGGAGTTGCAGGAGCCCTCCTTGCTGTAAGTGTTAATTATGCCCGTTCGATCTCATGTTTATAGTGCATCTCCTGGGATAGCAGAGGGAGAGGTACATGTGTTGCCCTAGTACCTAAGAAATTATGGTAAGAGGGAACTCTGTTTACTCATTTTCTCTAAACCCTCACCCCACTGCCAGATTCACCCTCTAAGTTGCTGGCAAGCCTGTGCTTCAGGGCTGGCAGGAGTAGAACAGGCCTTCTGCCTGTAACACTGTCTGGGTGTTTCAGGACCTCCTTCTCTGTGGTTCTGGCTGTTCTTTTCATGGAAGTCTGTGTACTGCTGAGCAGGCTTGCCAAGCCCAGCCAGGCTACACGTGCCCTGCCTCTCCAGGGGCAGGAGGGCAGTGAGGTGACATTTTCTAATTCACCCATGGAATAGCTCTGTGGAAATACTTTCATATAAAGCTTAAAACCAGCATTCGTATAGCAAATTATTTTGCAGTTCTAGCTAGGGTAGGTTTTTATTTACCTGCTTAAAAGCCTGTTACCGTTTCTTTCTTGTTGGATATGATCCATTGTAGAAGAGAGATTAATTTACTGACTCTCCTAAATGCAGTCACTTGCTAACAGGCAGGTTTAGACTAAATCCTGCCATGAGCAAATAGGTAGAGAAAGGTTTTCCTCCTTAATTTTCTTACTTTTCTAGATCACTTCAGAGCCACTGTGGTATCACATAATGCAAGGTCACTTATAAAACCAAGACCCACCAAAAATAAACAAAAATATTATTTCATTTTAAGAATTCTGCCAGACTGCCCCCCTGCATGAGAACTTACCGGCTAGCAGCTAGGAAGACTTAGAAGGTGAGGTTATCATAAGATGCTTGGGTTTTTCAGTAGTGTGGGATGAGCCTTTATGGTCTGTTGCTGTGCAGTTGTCCTCTGTCCACTCTTCAAGTAATGAATTAGTCTTTCAGTCTGTAAATAAACGCATGAGCAGGGAGCACAGAACAATTTTCTTTTCACAGTCCTGCAAATTCTGAATTGTACTTCCTTGATGGAAAATG
>VZZY01012824.1:0-22258 GCA_013400335.1 Eurystomus gularis
ATGCAGCTCAGGATATGGTTGGAAGACATTCTTTAGCTACTGCTCCAAAATATTTTTCATTCCTGAATTGTGCTGCAGCATAAACCTGAAGTCAGTGATGTATTTTGTTTCACATATGTTGAAAGGTTCATCACAAGTTGAAGAGGCAAGAAAGGTGTTTTTTTTTTTTCATGGTTTTGTTATATTTAGAGGTGACAAAATGCTAGGTTACATGTGGCTAAAATTATGCCAAAGTCAGCAGTTGAAACTGAAGAAGTTGATATTGGTCTTTTGTTGATTTTTCCTATAGCTTGTGTATTTTTAGGTTAGGGTTTTTAAGTGAAATGGAGTTTAGCACAATTTTGATTTGAGTATACTGCTATCTATTCTTTATGTACCCTCATGCACAAGTACAGCCTCTGTTTTATCTGTCTGGGATGTTCATGGCCCATTTCTCAGCTTTCTTGCTCAGCTGTTGCTGCCCTTTCATTGAATATGCAACTGTTCAGATGCTAGAAATACCCTCTTTGCAGTTTTGATAGCTGAATAAGAATTAGTTTTAAGGTCATATAATCATGGAATCATTTTATGTTGGAAAAGATCTTTAAGATCCTTCAGTCTGACTGTTAACCTAGCACTGCCAAGTTTCAAGATTTAGGACTGGGCCAGCCATTAGATGAATGACAGATGCTCTCTATTAACTCCTGTCCCTTTCCAAAAGGGAAAAGAAAAGAGAGTAAGGGAGAGAGACTTATGGATTAGAAAAGAAGACTAAAACAGCTTTAATAAAGAATAAAAATAATAAAATGGCATATATACAAAACCAATATCAAACCCAGCCCCCATTATGACAATTAGGTCACAGTCAACACTGATGCTGTGTGGGCAGACACTGGGGTAGTCCCAGACTGCACTCTGCAGCAGACGGGAACCGAATCCAGGAGCTGGATTCTGGAATGCACAGATCGGGATCAAAAGCAAAATGGACAGAGTCCTCCTTGGACACTGGCCATTAAAGAAAAGAGCTTGACCCTGCTGATCCCTCAGCTTAATTCTGCATATGACATATATGGGATGGANTCATTGGTAGTAACTCTAAACATTGAGCGTTGCCACTGCTAGGAGCAGACACTGTCTGCAAAAATAAGCTGTTAACTTCAGAAAGTGGAGTTAGTTGGAAGAGACTTGGCTGAAAAGTAAAGTCACTGAACAGAATTAGTCCTGTTCTAACTTAAAGCAGGACACCAAGTTACCACTGAACCATGTCCGTAAGTGCCACAACTACACATCCTTTAAGTATCTCCAGGGATGGTGACTCAGCCACTTCCCTGGGCAGCCTGTTCCAGTTCTTGACAGCCCTTTCAGTGAAGTTTTTCCTAATACCCAATCTAAACCTCCCCTGGCGCAACTCGAGGCCATTTCTTCTTGCCCATTTGCTTGTTCCTTGGGAGAAAAAACAACCCCCACCTTGCTAAAGCCTCCTTTCAGGTAGTTGTAGAGAGCAATAAGGTCTCCACTCAGCCTCCTTTTCTCCAGGCTAAAGTGGGAATTGGGGGTTTTTGATGCAGCAAACATAAAGAAACAAGACCTAGTTCAAGCTTTAAACCTGATAGTAAATTCTTTTTGAAAACTATTCTAACATCTGAAATTGATTTTATATTTGAAATGAAACCCTGACGTTAATTATCTTTCCTTGGTTGACCTAGTTGTAGGTTTTATTACAAGTATAGTGCACCCAGAAACTCCTGACAGAGGAGTTTGAAAAGGAAATGCTGTGTAACATTATAGCCTAAACTGAGATCTGCATCTGTGAACTTAGTTTGAGTGCATTTCCCTGACCTCACCAGGGTGTTGTAAAAATAACTGTGCTGAAGATTGTAAAATGCCTATATATTATGGTAATAGGGACCATGTAAGTGCCTAAGATAGATGGATAGACAGATAGCATTAGTGCATTAGAGGGTTCCTTGAGAACACTAACCAGATTAAGTGCCAGTGTTCTCCTGTGTAGCATCTTAATTGCCAATTTTTGGCAGTTGCACAGGCACTAATTACTTTTTAATAGAACCAATGGAAGAAAATTTTCTACTAAGCTTTTATGGATAATTATTGCATTTTTTTTCCTTCTAAGAGCTTGAAAGTTTGTTCTTACAGCATCCATCTGATCTGTCTTCTAGATAAATGGTATCATTACAGCACATGCAGTATTGCATTCTGTAGCTTTATAGCATCTCTGCTTTTAAATGACACCATTTAGAACCTACTCTCTCACTGAACAGAGAGTTTATACAAATAACATTAACGCATTTCTTTGTCCAAATGCATCTTGTTTCTACACAGTGCATTACATTACAGCGGCATCTGAAGAGACTGTCCACTATACTCAGAGCTTTTGAAATGAAGCCTCACAACCATGCTGAACAAATACATAGGAGTGCTAGGATTGAATGCACTAAATTTGCCTGTGTCTGTTTCTAGATGTTTCCAGGATTTACGCTTTCTGTGACTCACTCTCTCATTATATATTCACGTTGTGCTCAAAATAAAAAGAAGAAATTGCTGTACGAATGGTCTCAGAAAGACAAGTTGCATGTCAGATGATAAACTTTAAATCATATTAACAGGTCAGTGTGTCATTGCAGTTGGACTGAAATGGTATTGGCATCATCTTATATCACCCTGCTGTCAAGGGTTTGTTACACTTCACTTGGATTTTAATGTAAAACTCACCTTTCATAATACCTCATAAACCAATATGCCATGTCTTCTCTGTGGTAATGAATTAGACTGAACACTAAGGATTTTGGCTGCAAACTTCACTGTGGCTTCGGTAGTCCCTGCTGGCTACAGGGTAAAATATCACATCTTCAGCTATAGGAGATTCCTTGAAAGACAAGACCTACAGATATAGATGGGAGTGACAGTTCATGTTGGTCAAATTCTGGTAGTTTGTCAGAAGGTCCTTGAGATAAGAGGCATATGTGAAAACAAGAGTTTTGGTGGGCTATGGGCAGGAAGGGACAAATGTGCCCTATACTATCCCCTCTATAGGGATTGATGCAGAGTTCACTCAGGTGTGTGTGGGTCCTAAATTCACTCTTGTCCTGTATTTGGCTCTAAAATACCCCTCCACCAAGCCTTTTCCTCTTTGAAAAATTACCAGAATTTGGGCAGAACTTTTTTGTATTTTTTTTTGTGAAGTGTTTACTGGAATAGTTATGTAACCATTAGCAAAAGAAAAAAGAAAAGGAGCAAATGTTTATATTTGAAGTATTATTAATAAGAATTTGTTCTTAATGTTCTGTTAGATATAATAATTTCAACATATACACCTGCAGTTATATATTATATCATGATATGAAATGATGATTACAAAGTTAAAAACCTGTGTTTTAATTTAAAAAATAATTTAAACATCAGCAATTGCTAAACCTGGTTGAAGCAATGTTTGCTTTGAGACCCATTAAAGAGATCTTTTTAGTGTTTGTGTGTGTATAACTATAATGTTTTTATAATGTAGTGTATGTTCATTCTCTTCTCTGGAGCCATTCCATTGATTTGCATTAATTGCTTCCCACTGCTTATTTCTGCCTTTCTTTGTGCTCGTTATTTGAAAAAAAAAATGGTCACTTCTCCCCTCCCAAAATCACCTTTCCCTTCCAAGCCGTCTCTTTCCCCCATCCTTGCAACTTGGTGATGGAATAGTCAGTATCACAAACCTTGCTTACGGTACTTTGTATAGCATTCATTCACGTATTTCAAGAAGTTTAAAATTGCAGCTCCTTATGGTTTTAATAATAATGAAAAATCTTGTTGTTCTTCTGAAACTTTAAAGCTGCAAGTTATAAAGTTTGTGGGGCTTTTTGAACTCTTTTCCCGAGTGATTATATTTTAATCAGCCTGTATTGAAGTATTTTATTTGTTTTGTAATTTTGTAAAGTTAGTAGAGTTTTAGTAATTCAGTGAAGTTACCTTAAACACTGAATGTATCTAAGTCGACTGGTTCCCTCATCTCCTAGTGGTAGAAACTGCTACAGATGGTTCAAACACATGATATGAATAACCTATGCAAGACTGTCAGGAAGATGATTAAATCTAAGAAGTGCCATTTTCCAAGACTGGGAAAACATGAAAAAAGAAGCAGGAAAAAACTAACACCTATCAAAACATGTAGATGCAAGAAATATGAGTAACATTGAGAACAAGTATTACAATTCTTATAAGTCTCTCTACTTCTTATAGCAACTTAATACATAGCTCCCATTAACATCCAGCTCTTGGGCTAAATTGCTAGCACAGGGAGCAATAATGGCATAGTCTTCAGTAGCTGTATTTTCTCATAACTCATAATTCATTAATGGAATATTGCAGATGCTGACACATACAGATGTTCATTCATCAGAACAAAATCCTGACTGTGTGATCATTGTCTACAGCTGGAGGTAGCCCAAGGTACTCTCTTCAGTTCCAGGCTTTCAAGTTGTGGACCTTGTTGAATGTTAGAGCCATCTTCCTGTATGTTATCAGATCTGCTGATGCCACTGTTCTGCCACTTCTCCCGCTGTGTGTGTGGGAAGCAGGAGTACCCCAGGAAATCTATATACACTTTCTTGTATGAGACTTTTGCTGTTGATTTGCCATTAGTATACAAAAGATTTTGTGATGGGTGTTTGGGAAGTAGGATTCTCGTCTATGATAAGAAACAATGGATGTGCAGAAGAGTCTTAATTCTATACCATAGCCCTCACTGTTTCAGAAACAGGTTTGTCATTTATTTGATGCTGGGTTCAAAGGCAGTTCATTCTTAATTCAAATAAGATATGAAACAGCTTATGGTTCTTAACAGGAATAATTTCTTACACTGGTAAAATGCTGCAGTTTTTCATGTGGAATTTTAAGGTTATAGGTAAAATCAAAGTAAGGACAGTGGGTATATTTCAGTAATTGACACAGTTTCCTAAATCTAAGTCTGTAAAGCTGCCTGGACCCCACCAGCATAGGAAAGACTAAACTGATGGGTTGAACTCTAAGGAAAGTGTAATGGTGGTGCTAGAAGTGGCTGGGTTTCTGCTAATAGAGTGACTACATTCCCCTTTCTTTATTAGTGTAAATTTATTGGGTGTAAATATTTTTTTTTTCTTTAAATTATAATTTTGAGTAACCTGAGGAGAAAATAGTTAAAAATATAAAATTGTTTTAGACTTAGAAGTCATCAGTGATGGTTCAAAATCTGTGTTTCTCTGTTCAGTTTTGATGATAACCAGAAGTTTTGTAAAGAGATATTTACTTGTGGACTGTTCTTTAAAAGCCTCTTAATTAGATTTAGTCTTCCTAATTTTATCTCATTAAGTGCTGAATAAGTTTGTCCCTAGTGACCATTTAACTGCCTGGATGATATAGGTTGTATTCTTACTCTTTTTTTGGCTCTTGCCTGAGATAAGAGAATTGCAATGGCTTTAGAGGTTTCTGATTTTTTTTTAATACCAGTTCGGTTTTAAAGAAATTCTAAAATTACTTGAGTCCATGCTTTATAAAATATTTTCCCTTTGAAAACACAATTTATTCTATAAGCCTTAAAATGCTAAGAATTTTATTAAATGTTTTTCTGTGGCATATCTTTCGGATACAATTGTTACGATGACAGCAAACCTACTTGGCAGCAAAAGAAAACAAGCTTTGGTGAGCTGACCTTGGCTGGCTGCCAGACCCCCACCAAGCTTCTCTGTCAATCCCCCTCCTCATCAGGACAGAGGAGAAAGTAAGATGAAAAAGATTGTGGATCAAGATGGGACCAGGGAGATCACTCAGCAGTTACCATCATGTAAAAACAGATTTGACTCAGGGAAATTAATTTAATTTATTTCCAATTAAAAATAGAGTAGGATGGTGAGAAACAAAGGCAAAACCTAGGACATCCTCCCTTCATCTCTCCCTTCTTCCCAAGATCAACTTCATTCCTGACTGTTCTACCTCCTCCCCGCCAAGTCATGCAGGGGGCGTGAGGATTGGGAGTTGCAGTCAATTCTGTCTTTACTGCTCCATTCTCTTCAAGTTCTTCCCCTGCTCCAGCATAGAGTCCCTCACATGGGCTGAGGTTCTTCAAGAACTTCTTCAGCTTGGGTCCTCACCATGGAATGTAAATCTTTCACAAACAGACTTCTCCAGCATGGGTCACAGCTCCTGCCAGCAAACCTGCTCCTGCATGGGCTCCTCTCCACAGGCTTCAGTTCCTGCCAGGAGCCCACTCGAACATGGGCCCTCCACAGTCTGCACCTTCCTTCAGGTCATATCTACCCGTTCCTACATGGGTGTCCTCCATAGTCTGCAGGGTGGATATCTGCTCTAGTATGGTCTTCTGTGGATTGTAGGGGCGACAGTGAGCATCACCATGGTATTCTCTAGGGGCTGCAGGGGAATCTTTGCTCTGGTGCCTGGAGCACCTCCACCCTGTCCTTTGTCACTGACCTTGGTGTCTGCAGAGCTGCTCCTTTCACACTTCTCTCTCCCAGCTGCTGTTGAACAGCATTTTTTACCATTTCTTAAGTATGTTCTTATAGAGATGCCACCATCTTGGCTGCTGTGCTCAGCTGTGCTCTGCAGTGGGCCTATTACTGCTGGCTGGAACAGCTGTGTCTGGTACAGAGCAGCCCTGCTCTCTTCTCACAGAGGCCATGCTGCAGCCCCTCTGCCAGCACCTGGACACCTGCACCCAACACAGAAGTCTTGTTTCAGAAAGTAAATGAAGTGTACAACGGAAATGGAGTGCACCTTTGAACAATAGGTCACTTTTTCCATAGGAACCCAGATGCTGAAGGCAAGATGGGTGTAAAGTCCTTGTCATAGCTCAGGAAACATGACTGTTCTAGATTTTACATTCTACTGATGACTTTGGAATAGGTAAGGCTGTATTTTTTTGTGTAAGGATTCCCTCTTTATGTGCAAAAAAAAAAAAGAAATAATGTCTTATCAGTGAGATACTTATTTGTTTGCATTATTGTACTGTATTTTTAATGTAATTCAAAGCAATACAGAGGCTATAGAATTTTTCCTTGCTTTCAGTTTCTAATGAAAAGCCTGCTAGGTGAGTAGCTGAATAGTGCAAGTTTGATGTGTGATCAGTCTGCTAGGCTCATACATGGCAGGTTCCTTTTTGGTGTGACTCAAGTTTTTTTTCCCTGCACCCTTCAATTGTATTAGTGTTATAGCACATTTGATCATTTTTGCATAAATAGTTTCATTCTTGAAAATTGATGTAATGATAAATGGTTTGCTGATTAAGATGTTAATAACACTTTAATTTTTTTTTTTTTTTTAAGAAATTCTCAGTGCATTAGACATCTTGATATTATGCCATTTTCAAGTCCAAGAGGGCATTTGGTTTTAGGTTGCCATAGATAAGAGGTAGGTTTGGGGAGATGCTTCGTTGCAGCTTCAGAAGGACATTTCAAGTTTCCTTGCAGGAGCAATTTGCAGTTCTGACACTTAGAGCACTGAATTGTCAATGCATTGTGATGGCATTTAACCTGGGAGCTAAGAGAATTTGTTAAGGCATGAAGCTTATTCTTACTTTCCTGTAATGTAGTCCAGTTGCAAGTGATGGAAGATTGTGGTTATTAGTACAAGCCCACTATTTTAACTGTTCTGGTAGTAGCAAGCTGTTAAAGTGAACATCTTGAACAGTATAATGTTCAAAGTCTTTATAAGAGGAGAGCTGACAGTTTACAGTAAAGAGAAGCAATATTAAATCAGTCATGTCACATTGTTTCCTAGGTGATTTTAAATCGTCTTTATGGCCAAAAATGAATTTGATTGATAATTGAATGATTTTAAAGACACCTAACATAAGCATTGTAAGGGACAAGTATCTAGGGCAGTAGAGGTGGGGAGAAGCCACAGCTAAGGCGAAGTCAAAAAAGTACAATGCAGAAACTTCACAAATAGACAAGAAATAGCAATTATAAACCTTTATGTGTGACTTCTTGAGCCCCTTCGCTTGAGAATATACACAAAGTATTTTGTGTTGAACAATACACTGCTTTTCTATTTATTGAATATGTTTATCTTGTGAGCAGGTGGATGCTACATCATGTCCTTGGGGGAAGTGCAGATCTGAAGTAGTGAAGTATGGCAGGGACTGGGTGGGAAGAGGAGAATGCAGTCAAATGGACTCAGACTTTTTAAGTTCTGTATGTGAAATGTTTTAGTTCAGGAGGGAAAAGCAAAACTGAAGACAGCGGCTGAGAGAGTCTGTACACAGCTGTCTGATTTTCCTTTAGGGACAACCACAGCCTGCCACCAGGCTTCCTAGGTTTTGTGCAAGTATTTACATTGCTGCTTAGAACAAAATACCTCAGTCTGGAAAGTGGAATAGACTCAATCAGTAATTGGGTTGTGACGGAGAAGAAATCCACTAGTTGCTTCCACAAGTAGTTTGTGATACAAAATAATTTATGTTATTTAGTTAATCAGGACCATATTGTACCAGATACTGCAGAAAATATCCCCAGTGGTTTGCAGTGTAAGGAAAGGACAAAAATCAATGGATTAATATTAACTGTAAGTACAGGAACACAGTATTAATCAACTGATTAGTTCAACTATGGCTTTTCACATATTTTGGAAGAAAATGTTTTTCTGCAGAAGTATCCACCTTGTCTCTGTGGGATATCATTGGAGAAAACTTGTAAATGCTCACCTGAAAATTTAACACTGCTATTCCTGCTGGAAGGCTGGGTGATAGCATACAGTGGAAGATGGGAAAGGGAAAACAAAACAGGTAGTGCTTGAAAAGGTGTTCCAGTAGAGAGGAACCTCTTTCAAAAAGACTTGTTAGGTTAGTCATCTTTACAACAACATTCTGGATAATTCTGGACAAGGCAAGTTTGTCTTTCTCAAAGCCTGGGTAAAGAATGTTGCAGTCCGTACAGTTACTGGTGACTACCCTCTCCCTCAGCAGTCACTGAGGTTTTTCGTAAAACTTCTACCATCAGAGCATAACAATATATTTTGGCCTGTAATGATTATGAAAACTGTTCAGCAGGATGTATGAGTAAGAGTGCCTGGCACAATGCACGGATGTTAGAGATCACAAAAAGTGGACAGATGACATCACTATTTTTTTAAGCTATTGTGAATTTTGGAGGCCTAATTTCTTAGTCTGTTTGTTGGGGGTTTTTTAGCTCCTTTTTCAGAGGTAAAGATATCCCACATGTTAGGGCGACTAGCACATTTCTGAATTGATCTTACCAGTTCCTCTTAACAGTCTAGTGCCACACTCCAGATTTTATGTCCACTGATCTCAGAAGCGCCCCTGCCTCGCCAAAAAACAACTCCAACAGGCTATGAAGAGGTTTTGTGGGGGAAACAGGAACTGAACTGCTTCTGTCAGCATTGGTTTAAGAATTTCAAAGTGGTGCCATTTGGATGAAGTTGTGAGAATGGGCCCAATCAGATGGAGCAAGAGGGGAACACGCAACTGTGATCATGTTATGCGTCATGGGAATGAGTATTGCACAATCTAAGGTTTCTGGATGTGCAAGCCCCCTTAATTATCTTTCATTCTTCCTTTCGAGGTGTGTATCAGGTTGTATGCAGTACTTACTTGAGGAAGACTGTATTTTACTGATCCTAATTTTATGAAACTCTTCTAACATAGCATTGCTGTATTGCCTATGTGAAGGCTGTTACTGTTTCTGAGTTTAAAAATATCATGTATTGCACTCTTGGTTTTTTTGGTTGAGGAGATCTTTGCTAGCAAAGCTCTGAAAGCTGTATTTTGTGACTGCAGTAGGATATTACTTTTAGTCAGCCAGTAGGAGAAATATTTTGAAGTATGTGATGTACAGAACTATATGTCTTCTGGATTCACTTCTGTGTATGTACAGATCTGTTGCTTAAATCTATTGCTTTTGCCTTTTGCAAGATCGGTTTTGGGGCATGTCCTTTTTATCCAATGACTTAAAAAAAAAACCAACAACACAAACAGACTGAAATTTTCTTCCTGGACAAGCATCAGAAATGAATTATGCTCAGCTCCAGTGAATAACCAGAATTAATGTAGGGTTTAAATTGGCCATTAATGCTGTGCCTCTTTTTTTTCTAGGCCATGCAGTCGTGTTTTTTCCTGTGAAGTTTCTTTTGAATTCTTTACTGCTATAAGTATGGCTTTGAGGGGAAAAGTGTTTTTCAGCATTTCAGTGTATTTGCTGCATGACTGATGCAGCCTGATATGACTTATCACAACATGACTTGTCATCAAAAAAAGCTGAGAAAACAAAAGTGAGTTCCTGGAAGCTAATGCCAAGTAAACCTGTGTTAAGGGCAGAGCAAGAAAAATGTATGCTTTTAAGAATGGTTTCTCTCTTCTTACTGCCTTTCCATTTAAAGGAAAAAAGCTGGCTAATAGAAACTTGGCAAGTAATAAAATTTCAGCTCTTGGATATGGAGGCTGTTTTCTAGTGATCAGGCAAAGGAACAAAAAAAAAAAGAGGCTGTTGCTTTGGCTTTGTAGGAGGGGGCCATTAATCTCCTAATAGGGGAGGAAGGCTAACAGCAAAATAACTGTGAGACTTGTAGATTTTAAGTGCAGTTGTAGTCTCAGTAGTCACTGTAATTCAAAGGCTGGAAGCATTTATTTGCATTAGCCTAGTCTTCCAACGTTGTGTTATTAGCATTCAATTTGTATTTATTTATAATTAATTTTCTGAGTTTCTGTTCTTATGGTTGTTCTTCAACTAGTAAACTTTGTAGAAGTCAGAAATAAAGCACAAATAAGAATATGTTCTCTGTAGTTAAATAGATATGTTAGATCATTTTATACATATTTAAGCATATAAATACAGTGAGAAACATAGTTTACTAAGGTTGTACTGCTAAACTCTTGTATGGCAAGTTGAGAAGACGGTGCTAACAGGATTGCTAACTGATGTCTATAATGAGTTGAATTCTGTAGTTAATTTGATGAGTGAGTTTATCTGAATGCTAATTATACTGAAAACAAATTTGAAGCATTATTGAAGCTATTTCAAGGCTTCAAAGTGTTTAAGGAGAGAAACTTTAATGCAGTCACAACCTGTAACATCTGTTTTCATGTTTCAAAACATAGCCTATGCCGTAGTCCTTAGTATTCAGTGTAATTTTTGCTGGCTTTCTGCTTTTAATGTCACAATCAAAACTGGAAACTAAGGTAGGATTCTAATATAAGAGACCACTAATTGTAAGCTGATATGTAACAGCATGACTTCAAAGTGAGTACTATATTATTTTAGCAAGCTAGTTTCCGTTCAGGCTGGAAGAGAGATTATGAGGACACAGTGAGTCTCCAATTCTAGTGGCACAGAAATAACAAACTGCTGGAAAGGAGACCTAAGGAGATGTAGCATGAATTCAGTAACCAACACTGTTGTATGTCTGCCATATAATCTTATTTTGTTTATCGTACAATGTGAATATATAAAATTTATTTTCCCTCTAAGAGGAAAGGGGGTGGAGCATAGGGGACAAATGAGCAGAGATTTTGTTCCAGGTGACCTCTAGAGGTCTTTTTCCACCTCAGCCATTCTGTCTTCCTGTGATTGCATTGACATTTATTGTCTTTGGATCCTGAGAGAAATTACTTTTCTTTAATATTTATGAATTCCTGTGCTTGAACTTTACTAGCGTCAATTTAAAGAGAAAAATTCTTTTTATTGCATATCACTCACCAGCATTTTCTAATTATATATTTAACTGTAAAGTGTGTAATCATATAATATTTCCTAGTTACCATTCAATTACAGAGGAAGAACAGCAGGAAACTAAAGACATACCTTGCCTAAAAAGCCTGTATTAGAAATATTTTTCAGTTCAATTTCCTTTTTGTGTTGGAACTTAAATGTGTTATTTACTAGTTAGGGGTATTAAAAGAAATGGGCTTAATATTATTTTATAATACTTTCTCAAGTAATTCAAAATGAGTTAATATCCTAAAATGCATGTGACTCATCGGGAAAAATGAAGAGTCACCTCTTTCAATGCTGTAAGCATATATTTTGTTAGTGAAAGCTGCCAGCTGTTTACCATTTTTAAGGTGTTCTAGTGCATTGTTGGCTAATAATTGCCTTGAAGTTTTAAATAGATGCAGAGTTATTAAGGATAAATCTCAGATACAGATGGTCCTTTGACTTACAATCTGTAAGTGCTGGATACCAGCTCTAGAAATCTTACTGAACTATATAAATAAACCAGGATGCACTTGAGCTAATGTTTAGTCAATCTTCTGTAAAAGACATGGAAAATGTACTTAGCTCAAGTTTAGGTTGTCAATAACTTTCAAATAGGGAAGATGAAACAAATTGCATGTGGATGAATTTTTTCATTGCTTATTGGAAGCCTGGAGAGGAGTCTCCCATTGTGGGTATATCAGAGCATGCTAAAAAAAATCCCACTGATTTGTTTGTGTTTCTAGTTTTACAGTAGAGTTTTGGGTTTTTTTGCGGCTGGAAGATATGTTTTACTTTGCCTGTGTTGCTGCTTGTTTAGTAGTTGGCAGATCAGGAAGTTCAGGTAGTTACTCTTCACCTTTGTGAACATGTTCCTTTCTGAGCTCTCTCTGACTTCTCAGCATGGTTGTAGACAGCTTTATTTGGTTCTATGAAATAAGCATCATCAACATGTCAAGCCAGCAATTCCTGAAGAAAAATACCTTTAAGAACCCTATTAAAACCCATAAACTTATAGAAACGTGTCACCTAGAAATATTTATTTTTCAAGTATTTTGGAGTGTGATTATTCTTTTTCAGATTGTATTTTGGGTCTGTGGAGAATATATGTGTGGAAAATAAGCTTTTTTTTTTTTTTCCCCAAAGGTTTCATCTAGCTTGAGGTGGGGTTGTAAAAAGAAAGGTGGAATTGGAAGAGCATGACTAAAATGCAAACAGCTTTGAAAACAACTTTAGTGATTTTACTGGTTCAAGTGTTTTTGCAGAGGTGAGCCTCCCTTTCCTTATCTACATCTTACCACATGGCTGACATCTCTTGTTTCCTCAATGACTCTTCCTCCCTTCTTCCTCGCAGTGGAGAAGAAACATTTGTTAAGGAAATACTTTTCAGCTTGCTGGAGGGATTTGGCAATTTTACTGTCGTAATAAGTAGTTGTTTGAAAGCTCAGATTAGGCATCATCTGCAAGTATATAATTTATTTTCAAACAATGTAGATAAGTACTCATAGATACTATCTATCAATCTTATCATTTAAACTACCATTTTAGGCTTATCACTTCATTATATCCATCCTTTTTTTTCTTTCACATCTGCATACCAATTGGGTAATTTGAGAAATGCAAGGTCGCTTGGGAGCATTGAAACAATTTATTGAATGGACGTTTTTGGTTTTTTTTTTTAACATGGCTGACAGTGCTGAGTGATATTAGTTTTTTCTTTATGGGATTGCTAAATCCACTTTTGGCATGTTCAGGTGGTTGAGTCCTATCAGTTGCAAGCTCCTGTAACAAGATTATGGGAACCTATTGGTGGTTATCAAGTTCCCTTATTCTGTTAAAATGTCATTAATTTTTTTTCGCTAAATTTCACTCAAATACATTAAAAAATGGAAGTCTGAAAAATACTGTACTTCTCCATTACTCAAAAAAAGAGCTAACTTATTGGGATAGTTAAAAGCAGTTATCTTGAGGCAGAGATCCTTAGGCAAATATCCTCTGCACTCCAGGAGCAAGATTTCCAAACTCACAATGTACAAGGTGAGTAATTAGGCCTAAGGAAACAGAGTGTTATTTGAGAGGACATAAAGGAATCAGTATGGAATACTTTGTGTAATCCTCAATCACAAAGCTGCTATCTTTCAGAAAGCATTGAATATGAGTCCTGGTTTTGTTCTGCTTTCCTTGTAGGGCTTGTTGAGGTAGGCAGTTGTACAATGTATTTATTTTGCATTCCATGTGTGTTTTCTAAGTGTAACTGGTGAACAGCATGACCCAGTGTTCATAAAAATAGTACTGGAATTAAGTTGTCCCATCCCTAGGAAACTGCTTATCCACTACTGGAGAAGATGATGTTAGGTCAGGCTGGTGTTCCTGAGGCTGTCCTCTGCCTCTGCCAGGATCCCTGGTCTCCTGTGTTGCCTGCACTTTCCTGAACACAACTGTAAGTGTTGTAATTTTGCATCTTCACAGTGTAAATGGTTTTGGCAGAAATACTCTAGGCATTACAAAACATGCACATAAGTAGGTTCTACTCAGCCTTCAGTTTGCTGCCTGGGCCAGCCAGAGCACTTTGGGAGAATTTACTCAAGACTGCTGCTCTCTGTAGGGCTCCTTGTTTGCTCAGCTCTAATGAAGAAACAGTGTGTTGTTTTATCATTCATGTAGTTCTGTTTTGGGTTTGTTTTGGCTGGGTTTTTTTTGGTACTTCTAGCAAATGAAGTAGAACGAAAATGACAAAGATTCCAGATGATATCACTGATTATTTAATTCATATGTTACAGAGTATGTGTTAGCAAGACAGTGATGAAGGAAAATGTGCTTACATGTATATTTCACTTCCAGAAATATGTCTAGAGGCAGGTTAGCAGATACAAATGGAAGGACATCTGTGTGTGCTAACCATGTGTGTCTCACTATTTAATCTCTTAGCAGAGTATTGCAGATGTTCAGTGCTTGATTTAAAAGGTTAGAGAGGAAAAGGATAGCAGCCATATTTGAAAAGGATTTATTTTCTGAACATTGTTTTGATTTCTTCATTTTCTTCCCTTGACTTTGTCAGGGATGCTGAATACCTTCATTCACATTGCTACTAAGTAAGAGGGAGGCAGCATCCAGATGCTCAGTACTTCTCAGAGCTAGCTATGTGTGATTTCCGTTCTCTTTTTTTCATCATATATGATGGAGGTAGTTTCTGACATAGAAATGTTAATAGTCATTTTGGATAATAAGTTATTTGTTCTTGTGTTAATAAGCATTTTAGAGCTAGTGTCCTGGCCTATTTGACCAAAAGTATTAGGAAGAAAAGGTATTTTAATGCCTGAATGTCTGGAGTCTAGTTTTGTTCTGGGGTATTTTTTTTTAAGGTTTGGGAAGTTTGAGATGGCTTTCAGTGAGTTGCCTTTACCTCAATGTCATTTTCATCAAATTTTAACAAAACCTGTTTTTCTTAAAAAAGTAAAAAAGAACCACCAAAATAAACTTGCTCATTTCACTTCAGAGAGTGAACTTTAGCTTAATTAGACTTCAAAAGATATAAAACTAGTCAGCCTAGATAAAGTAATCTTTAACTCCCTCCCTTCCCTACACTCTTCTTTGACCATGAAAAATAAAAAGACTAATTTGTCTTAAACTTCCCATTTGCAGAGCTTCACCTGTGCACTGAATACCTACCCTGTTCAAATGTAGGTCAATTCAATCTAAAATACACAGAACACAAAGTGTTCTGAGGTCTGTATAGTCTGTGAGTAAATCCTTCTTCTTTTTGTAGATTTCATGCCAGGGGGAAGAACTGAGTGGCTCCATTGGTCCCAAAGGCTGTCTCTGAGCCAAGAATATACTTTGGAGATGTATATATGTGCTGAGAATTTTGCTTTCATACCATGAAACAAAATTAAAGCAGTCATCTTGTTATTTAACAGGACTAAGGAGTCTTTTGGTGACTGACCCTTTTTTCTCATGTCATACAGAAATGCTAATGTGAATATAGTGTCCAGCCATTTTCAGATGTCAGTTGGATCTAGCAACAGGCTAGCTGGATAGATAGCAAATCAGAGCTGTGTTAAACTAGGAAAAATTAGTGCAAGTATATGTAGGAAAGGTTATAGTGAATTTTTAAGAGGAAATGAAAGTAAAATGTCCTGGGAGAAAAGAGGAATTTGTTTTGCTGTTTTACAGCACTGCATATTCTAGAGGACCCCATAAAGTCTTTCATGGAAGGCTTTTTGTGGGAAACCCTGGGACTTCTCTGTGGTGACAGTGTCATTCATTCTGCACCACGCATTGTAAGCAATGCAATATTTCCCCTTCCATTTTTCACTCTTTTAGGATGGGAAGTCAGGAGGGAGGAGGTTAGTATTCAGACTTCAGGTTATTAAAAGATACTTTCAGTAAGTGGCAGTTTCTTTCATAACCTGCATATCCTCATTAGAAGATAACCATAAGTAACATTCACTGTTGAACTTTGCTTATCTAATGCTCTGCTTTGCTTCTTCAGCCGGTGTTTTTCCTCTCCTAGCTCTTAAACAGATACAGACTTTGTAATTGTGCTTTTCTTTTTTCTAATGGGAGAGGAGATCTGTGAATTACTACAATACTATTTCTTTCTTCTGAAAAGATAGCATGGTTTCAGTTTAGTGGTTTGATAATATAAATGGGCAAACCAGAATGCCATTTGGAAAATATTTTAAATTCTTTCTTTTCAGAGTTTGTTTGATAACCATAATAGAGATCCAGCTTTGCAGATAGATCCCAGTATTTATCATCTGTCTTACTCAGCAGATACATTTGTGAATTGATTTCATTGCTATTTCTTTTTTTGTGTGTCTTTTTTGGCATGTTACATTCTTTGGAAAAATGAGTAAACAGAAAACATTTTATTGGAGTATTTGTGTGGAAAGATGAAGTATCAAGCCATTTTAGTCAAGTATTCAGTCCCATTTGTTTTTTATAAGGCAAGACAGTGGGAAGCTTGGCAAACAAGCATAACTTAATTTGCTTTCCAAGATGTGAATGCCTCTTGAAGTGAAAAGACCCACTCTGTTGCACATCTAAAATTAGATTCCATGTAATAAATTCAAAGCTGACAAAATAAAATTGCTCCATGATGAGTGTCATTTTGTTGATATGAAACTTATTTTTAAATCCATTTTATGTGGGCTTTTTAATTGAATTTTAAGCTGGAGTTGAATACCTCAGACCTCAGAGTCTTATTCTCTGATGGATTTATATATCTTTTTATCTTAAAATAAAATAAAAGGGAAGTGAGGAAGTGACTGGAAAACTTCATGCACATTCCAATATGTGCAGATTGCTGGATTCTTGTTGCAGCTTCTACAGCCTAAACCCGTGAGGATATTCAGACCCAGCGATGAATGAAGGAAATTAAGGAGAAAGATAAGAGCTTCCTGCCTAAACTGGGCTTTTGTGCAACAAGTCTGCTCTGTGTCAAACCATTTTTACCGATACATGTATTTTATTTTTACGTCACCTTTGTTTCAAGTTGGCTCATGTGGCACTAGAGACTCAGAAAAGCTGAATCTCTTAGGACATGTTAAATGTGATGCAAGTGCCACAGGAGCAAGGTCAAACCAAGTCCAGGCCAAAGCAGGTTTAGTTACGTGATGCTGCACCGCTTAAGCGTGTCTTGTTGGCTTGGTTCTGAGCCTTCTGGGAATTTTCCGAACAAGGTATATCAGCTCAGTGGGATGGATCTCTTTGACACCACTGATTTAAGGAAAATGTTGTAGTCTTTGGTGTAACATAAGCGTATCTCCCATTCTCTGTACTGCACTAAATCCTAGTTTACTGAGACTAAAAGCACTCAACCCACTGAGTTAGGTAGGAGTTGAGGAAGTGATGCGTCTGGTGGGAGTGCACCCTGTTTCAGGCTGTATGATTCTTGCTCCAGGCTCACTCTTTGAGGTAAATGAAAATGAAATACAAATGTGCCATTTCACACCTATCTGTAGCACCTTTGTAGACATTTCTTCCACAATATATTTCCTTCCTGTTGATTAATCTTCATGAGGGTTACTTTGTTGCTTCATAAGATCAACATTGTGAGTAGTATTCCACTTAGCAGGGGTGGAAGACAAATTAAAAATTAATAGGTGTAGTATTTTGCAACTTCCTTGCATGTTCTTTGTCTTTAGCAGATACTGGTTTTTCTAATGACCTTCTTGTTTATATTCTGATTTACTTTAACTCTTACATCACTTATTTTAAATGTGCATTTGTCAGCTTGTCTGTTCTCAGATGGTTCCCTTTATACCTTCTTGGTATGCTGAGGCAGATACTGAATGGATTACCCATGCCACAGCTTGAGCATGAGATTGATTTAGGGACAGAAAGTGGGTCATGTCAGGCTAGCCTGAAAAATATAGTAAGGATTTAGATGGCCTGCTTTACCCAGTGTTTTCAGTTGTGATTTACTAAAATAATTCTTAAAATAGGTACTACTCAGTTTCACCTTTTCTCAAAATGACACCTTTACCAAGACAAGTATAAATGTATATGAATATTAATCTATATCCTCCCCAATTTATTAATGAAATTAATCAGATATCTTTTCACATCTTTGAGTGATTCTCTCACTTTAATGTCTTGTGATCAATATGTATATTAAAAGGTAGACTTTCAGCGGAAAAAAGTTCTTGTCCACTTGCAGATATGTCTATTTGTATCTGAGACAGCAGTGGTGGCACAGTAGCACAGCAGTTACACAACCTAGTTTAGCAGATAGACTTTCAGCTATAGCTTGCCACACAGACCTTCCTCATTTACCAGTTGTAGAGCTCCTAAATTCTAGAATTCAATACTTTTCTGTATTTACTCTAGATACAACAAAGTATGGATTGCACATACTATGCAAAAATAATCATAAACTGACCTTAGGTGAACAGAATTGCCCATGTAATGTGTATGGAATATATAATTTGTATAATTACTTCATATATGTAGGCATAGTACTGACTTAAAAATCATTTAGTACAGATTTACAAGACTTTGTCTCAGAGATGTTATACAAAGGAAAGTAGATAGATGTTTGGCCTGAGTTAGTCATTGCTAAATTTTGTATTTGTATGTAATCTTCTGCATAAAATCTGTTCAGGTAAAATCTTTCTGTCATGTCACATAGTTATATGTGCACACATATGCATAAGCCACTAAATTCTGCCTGAAGTAATTGTATTTCCATAGCTTGTTAGTTTTCTTGGTTTTGTCAGAAAGACAAAATACTTACTTGCGCAAGTAATTTATTAGTAATTATGTTGAGACACAAAACTAAGTTGATTATGCACTACCTAAGCAGCTAAAACCCACCCAGAAAATGAGAGTACATTTATGCACCTTATGGGCTGTACATACAGGGTGTGAGGTTGAAAATACTAACACCAAATAATTAGGATAGAAAAAAGATACGCATGCATAACTGTGTGAGAATGTATTGCATGACTTTAAACCTTTGGCTTCTCTGTGTTTGATCACCCAGAATTTCTGGCATGCAGGTGCATGCAGATTTCTCAGAATAGTGAATAGAGTTCTTGCTCTGTCACTTGCATTGCACTTCTTTAAAATAAAACCAAATAAACCAAAGCAACAACAGTTAACAGGAATGACAGAATTTAAAAAATACTGCTTTTGGTTTAGGTGAAAGGGAGGAGGTTGCTGTCAACCTGTCTGTGCTTAAACTGGATGTAAAATAAGGTATTTGAAACTCAAGAGAATAACACACAAATGCTAGTTCCCTTCCTTTTCTGCTCTGCAAAGTGTAATATATGTTCTATTTATATTTGATAATATGGAGTTGTGACTTTTAGAAAACCTGAGTTCAAAAAGGATGAAAGCTGGAAGTGGAAGGTTTGCTGCAAATAAAGGAAGAATGGCATGCAATTTGAAAGCTGATGTATAAATAAGGAATGCAAAATGTTATCCTGATGTTTATTTGATAATTAATTAACAGCATGCCAGGGGTAATAATAATTCAAATGACTTGATGTTTCCTTTCTAACTGCAGTATTCTGTTCTTTTTAATACTTGATGAGTTTTATCTAGCCAATAGCCTTTCTGAAGATATTTTTGTTGCAATACTTGATGAAAATAGATCAGTCTTTTTTGTAGAATCCTCTTTAGATTTGTATTTTTTTTTCCTTTTCCACACCTGTACAAAGCCTTCTATAAATTATCTCAAGACTAAGTCAATAGCATTGTAAGACTTTTTTCTCTTTTTTCTGAAGCACGTGTGATATACTAGATGTAATCTGAAGTGTATGTAAGTAGGGTTGATTTGAGGAAAGCAATGGCATAGTCAGGTCTTTCTTGACATTAGCACATTGTTGTATTGCAAAGTGGAAAGCAGTGCAGAGATTTTTGAGGCAGTGGAAACTCTAGTTATAAACCTCAGGTGAGCGTCATAGGAGAAATCTTCATCCTATACAAATCTCTTCATGTAATCATAAAATGCATATGAATTTTCTTAAAAATGTAAAATGATGGGGTCATGCTTTCAGAGGTGGCATACTATTTTGTAAACTGGAATAGTACTTCAGTGCCACAGTGATAAGTTTTTATTAAATGGGTAAAATAAGAACATCCTGGGCATCACAGTATTCAGTGGAAATCCATTATTTGTAAGGGAAGTCACTGGTGTGGTTGTTCCTCCTAATGCTCAGCAAATGAAAAGATGTCAGAGGAGATTTTTCCTCTAGCCAGTGGTGAAATAGGAATCACAAGTAGGGGGCAACTCCTTTAGGGAAGAAGATTGAGAGGTACCTGGTGCAAGGAGCTGTGCACAGCAGGGACAGTCATAGGATCAGCCCAGGCTGCTCAGGATTTTGTTCTGTCAGGACCTAAAGCTCTGCAATGATGCACAGCCCCCATGAAGCCTGTGCCACCAGTTCCTTGTACTCCTGGGAAAAGGTTTTCTTGCAGCCAATCCTAGCCTGTCATGTCCCCAGTCCTGCTGGTTTTCTATGTGGCCTGTATAGGGTGGTTAGGCACTAAAACAAGTTGCCCAGAGAAGTTGTGGATGCACCACCACTGGTTGTGTTCAAAGCCAGGTTGGATGGGGCTTTGAGCAACCTGGTCTAGTGGAAGGTATCCCTGCCCATGCCAGGGGGCTTGGAACCAGATAATCTTTAAGGTCCCCTCCAACCCAAACCATTCTATGATTCTGTGATTTTGTAAATGAAGAACATAGTCTGGGAACAATAATGAAAATCTAGTATCTATATAATCAAACCCAGGCTATTATTAACTGGACCTAATGCATTAAATGTGCTCAACAAAGGCGTTTCTACTTCTGTGCATGCATCATTCTCTGAAGCTACTGATGATATAATTGCAATACTTACAGGGTTAGTATTTCCTGCAGTGAAAACATCGCAGCTTGATCTGAGCATTAACTACAGTTATCGACAGGAGTTCACAATGTAAGTAGGATTCTTAGAAGCGTTAAGAGAAGGCTTGAAGCTAAAAAATATGTAAGTGATATATTAGAACTTATTCATTTGGAACACCGTGTCCAATTTTAGGCTGCTTTTCAAAGGGAAAAAAAATGACAGGCTTAATAGGATCAGGTAAGATAGATTAGAATGGCTAGTGCATGGTGAGATTTACAGCACATGGAAATGGAGGTTTACAAAGAAATGGAAAAAAAAATCAAGATTTGGGTAAAGCATTAAAATTGTAAGTGCTTATGAAAATGAATGGCTCCTTTTTCTTCTTTCTGTTGTATAAAGAAGTTGAATTATTATGGAATAGAATTATTTGTCTGCACTCCTGGTCTGTAACAGCCTTCACCGCACTGGGCCACTGAGAAGTGGTTTACATATGCGTATTTTATTTTCAGTCTTTACCCATGCAACTAGTTGCTGAATTCAATACAACTAGGTTTGTCAGTTTCTGTAATTCATGTCATAAACTGGAGACTCTGGGCTACTCTGAAAAGCTGAGGTGCTCTAAAGACAGGATTTTCCTCTTCTGTTTGTCTGAAATTCTTCAAAAACTGTCTGTTGAGAGCAGAGTATGAGGTAAAATAGTGCAATCAAGTATGGAAAGCACCATGCACTGTAGTAAGGGTAGTGTACATTTAAATTTTTTTGTACATTTTAACAACAGTGAAAGCACATATGTAGGTTTTAACTGTTATGCCAGTGTTGAGCTAAGTGTGTCATGCTGGCCACTTGCTAGACTTATCAGGTAATCCACTTCTGGACTCTTTCATGTTTCTAAAATCTGTGAAGTCTGTGAAGCAACTCTGGGTGCTGCCTCTCCCCGCTGCAGCTTCTAACTGTGCCCAAGTGCCTCTGCCTCTCACCTGCAGACTCATCTGGCTGCCTCTGTCAGGGTCATGGGGTAACCTGTGGGCTTAGAGCTTGGTAATAAAAAATTTAAATGTAGTATTGGCAAATTCTAATGGTTTCGTTTTTTTTTCTCTTGAATAAAAACTTAAAAGGCAGGACAGTTTCCGTAGTTTTGATTTAAATTTTGAACAATTTAGCATGCAGAGAATATTCCTAAATTTAGGCTGCCGGAACCACCGTCCCAAACAACCTTTTATTATTTCTTTTATTGATATTAAG
>VZZY01012825.1:0-21514 GCA_013400335.1 Eurystomus gularis
ATACCTGTGAAGAATCACTTATATTTTCTTGGAAGTATACATGATCATTATACTTACTTATGCTAGAGATTTTTAGGGTAGGCAAACAGGTTTTAAGTATGCTCCATAACACTGAAAATACTATACCAAACTTACTTTCAGTGATCCCTAGTGGGTATCTTAGACATACAATCTTATATTCTAGCTGTCTACACAGTGAAGAGCATTGTTTTATTGACCCATATTTAGCCATCATACTTCAATCCTTTTATACAGCAAGAAACTCTTTTATACAGCAAGAAACTCTTTTATACAGTGAGACAGAAAAACAAGTACAGTGACAGAATAAAAGGAAAGTAGAATCACTGAGGCTTGACTTCATGAAAGAATGGCATAGAAAATGGGTTTGTTCCGACTTTCCACCAAGAGCAGTTAATCTACTAGACTCATAGTTAATCTACAAGAAGACAACAGGAACAAGTGTAACTAGGTGATGCATTGGATCAGTTTCACAAATTATATTCAGTCTAATAGTGGCGAGCAAATTATTTCTTCTTGCTCAAATGAATAGGTACAGGCAAGTTAAAGGCACAGAGGATATTGAAACACAGATCAAAGACTGTCTCAGAGATTATCAAGGGATGGAACTGATTTTATTGTGTTATTTAATTCATAAAGTGTGTAATGGAATTATATATGTCTTTTTTTTTCCAGATTAACCCCACCAGTAAATTGCTTTAGAAATTTAAAGATAAGAAGTAAATGAAACTAATGCTGAATGAAGGCTTGTCTAAGGCACCGAATGCAAAATAAATTATTAATCTTTTCCTGTGACAAACGACATGTCTTCAGATGGGAGGGGAGGATGGAGAATATTTAACTATTTCCTTTTAGGAGGGCTTCTATGATGTATTCTGTGATATGATAACTTTCCAAATGGTTTCATATCTTTTGTGTATGTAGAAAGACATTGCACACTTCAGTTCTTAAAAGAAAAACAACAACAAACCAACTACTGATCTGATTCTGATATCTGACTTTCCACTAGACTCTTCATTATCTGGAAACAGTATGCATGAAATACTGAAACAGATAGCATCAGGGTTTACACAGGTGAATATATTGTGGCGTTGAACCAAAGTAAAGATTTTCTGTTCTGGAAGTTAAGTCATATAAGAGAGAATTTTGCATGAACAATTGATAAAAAGCACACTAAGCATATTCTAGCTTTCCTAACCCAGAACAACTGCATTTCATATCTTATTTTCTGACCTGGCCATGAGGCAAACAACTTAGTGTAAATTTTCAGTGCTAGTGAAGTATATGCAAGAATTACCCACAACTGCAGATTAAGGCTCTACTACTTCTATTTTCTGATAGCACCTCTAATGAAACTGCCTACATTTCCAGAAGTTGTGGCCAGAATCCGAGGTGAAAATTACCATAGATGTAAGACATAAAGAGGTCAGGATTTGGACATCTACTGTTAAGTAAAGGTTATTGAGTCAGCTAATTTCTATTGAGGTATGTAAACTCCCATTGAAGTTCACCTGTCTTAAAGGTGCCAAGCCATTTTTCTGTGCTTGATCTGCCTCTAGGTATCAAAACCGCCTAACGGTTTAAACATCAGGATCTCATTTCAGTAGAAAGTAACCACCTAATTTACTTGATTAGTCAAAGCAGTGTTTCACAAATAAATTCAGTTTCATTGGAATAAAGGGCTTTAAAGTTACCTACTGATTTTAAGAAATTTTCCATGAAACAAAGTTGATAGAAAGTCTTATTCGAAAGTCAAGCCTAAAGTTTTCACAAGGTCAATTGGAAGGAGTGTGATATAAAGAGAGGTTATGAACCAGACATAATTTAATGGGCTTTTGATGGTATTCCTGATGTTTTGACATCCTACCGCTTTTTAAAATAGAATATGATAACTAATCAATGCTTTAGTCCTGTATTTTCCAAATGATTACATTAATTTTTATGTATCACATTTTAAATACTTGCTGAGTTCTGATTCAAAGAGACAAATACAGAATTCAACTTGATGTATTCAAAATCCACTGAAAACTGCTAAATCAAAACCACACTTCTACCCTGATAATGCATATACAAATGTTTGCCTCAGGACAGGTCTGATGGCATCTAAACTGTCTTTGATCCACATCCCAAAAAAGAACAAAAAGTTCCTAGTCAGAAGAAAAAAGGAGCTCTTAATGGAGAAAAGTCCTATGTCATAATACCCATCCTGCTGGTTAAAGGCTTAGGAAAAGATTAATAGTTATATTACAAATTAAAATGTGAATATAATAATGTAATTTTATACCACTTTCATTGTAATTGAAAAGGTGTAATGGGAGAGATGGATGAGGTTAGAAATGTACATGTAATGAAGTACCTCAAATTGTGAATACATGGGTAATTAAAGGGAAACTAATCTCATACAAAATAGTATTGGGCATTTGCTAATCAAATGATGATGTTAATCTTGCTCTCTAAGAAAGTAATTTTCTATTCCAGACATTTCACAGTTTTATAATGCATCATGTTATGTTTGTTACTGTGGACTTTAATTGTGAAATATTGTTTCAGGGCCTGTTCAAAATGCAGACTGATGTATCTTAACAATGCATAATTCAAAGGATTGTATTTAATTGTATTAAATTTAGATTTTGTACTTAGATTTCCTAGAAAATGTCATTATTTTTGCTTTTGGTTCTGTGTTACTTACTTATTGTATTTACCGTTGTACACATTGTAAAATTTCTGTTAAATTTATCTAGCAACATCTACTAATATTTTCCACGGTTAATCATTGTAAAACCAGTTTTACTTCTTGTGAATAATACTTTTTGCATATAGAGTAAAGAAAGAAGAATAATATAACATAGAGTATTTATTTTTCTTAGAGTACAGTTTTTCACTTGGGCAACCCCAAAGGTCAGGTGTTATCACTCAGCAGAATAGTAGTGAAAATTGGACTGGATTTAGGAAGATGTCACATTCCTTCATTTGAAAATGAAATAGCCAATAAGCCTAGTATGCATCACTCATAATTAAATGACAAGATATCAGGCCTCAAAGCCAGACTGCAAAGCCTGGTGTGAAGACTCCTTGAGCCTTGCTTTCCAAATATATATATTAAAAAGGTAGGAGAGAGTCCTGCTTAAGAAGGAGAGGCAGGCACTACTGATCTAGTCTTCAAAATCCTCATAACTTAGTTTCAGAAGCCTATCATTTCTAGTTAGTGCTAAATATGCCCAGGTGATGCATTTGTACTTCTGAATACAAGCTGCCAAAACATGTACAGTAACATACACTTTCTGCCCAATATATACTATGGAACAGGAAGAAAAACAATAAATAAAAAACCCTAACCACAAACAACAAATTTAATTACATTTTATAATCATATTTTAAATCATGCTATAATTCTCAGTCAACAAAATATGGAGCTAAAGTGGAATAACTAGATAGGAAAGTTTTTACACAGTTCTAATACAACTCTATTCAAATCTATTAAAATTCATCAATGCTTAATCCATCTGTCATTGGAAACATATACTTTGCCAAGTTTTGCTCTACAATATTTCACATTAAAATTCTCTTTAATTTTCCAGGATTCTGGAAGGTATGTTAAATAAGCTTTATTTCTTCTTTTGGTTGTCTCAGTGGTGATTCCTCGTAACTTCCAGGTGTATAGATCTTCACTGTGCTTAAAGTGCATTGCAGGAAACCAGGCAAGCAACTTAATTGGTAGTCACAGAGATGAAAAAAAAATCTTATCAAATGTCTAGTCTGCTTTACTATCTAGGTAAGATTCACCTTAGGAAATAAAGTCCACTGTTATAAACTGTTTGAATTTCTAGTTATGCTTTAATCAAAATTATTTTCACACAGTAATTCAATTTGTCTGACATTAATCAGAAGTTGCAAATACATATAATGAAAATGGTTCTCATTAATAGGTAGGCAGCTGGATTTTCTCTATTCATATTTCAACAGAGAAGACAATCCAAACTATTACTGATTGAACATGAAACAAATAGTGTCTATTTTTCACTTGCTAAGTGCACAAGGACTGATACTCTGCTAACATGAACTGCACATCCAGCAAGAAATAAATTATATTCATGTGGCCTCTTGCTGTGGTGACTTCAGATCTCACAGACTAGGTAGAGTGTCAGGCTAAATCTCAATCTGTGTAGGAAAACAAAAGATGAAGAGTCAAATGGCTTCAGGTACTTAGATTGGTAGCTCACTAGCTGAATTTTTTCCTTCCAGTAAGCTGCGAACTTGAATCCCATCATGGTTCAAGTGGTCATTCTGCAGCTGGAAATTAGTGTGTTCCAAAGTGTTGATAAAATATTCATTAAAGAGTCCGTGGAAATTTTAAAGGAAACTGGATGGTTTTAACTATAATATCTAGACAAATTTTTCATCCAAAAAATTATTGGATACATACTGACTTGCTTTCTGAAAACGATCACATCACAGAATCATAGAATCATTCAGTATCCCGTTCAAAACAAAGTTAACACTGAAATGATGGAATGAGTTCAACTGGGTTTTAAAAACCTTCAAGCATGGAGACTAGGAAGTCTATCTGGATGACCTGCTCCAATGCATAATTACACTTGAAGAATTTTATCTTTGTATATCATTCAGCTATAATCTGTCAATTTACAGCCAGTGTTTCTTTTCCCTTCTGTGCACATCTTTCACGGACGGAGTGATACACTTCACTCATAAAAGAGAAGTAGCAATATGTTTATTGATATAAAAGGGTGATTTTACAAAGTTTGATACAAAATACAACAGTGGTTTAACAAGATTCACACAATAACAGAGTAGTAGGGTTTGGAAGGGACCTCTGGGGATCATCTAGTCCAGCCTCCCAGTCGCCTAGATCAGGTTGCACAGGATCATGTCCAGGTGGGTTTGGACTCTGGAAAGTCTCCAGAGAAGGAGACTCCACAACACCTCTAGGCAGCCTGTTCCAGTGCTCAGTCACCCTCACAGTAAAAAAGATTTTCCTTATCTTTAAGTGGAACTAAAGTACGTGAAAATCAAAAGACAACATTTTTGTGTCTAAAGTGCTATTTCATGATCAGAAAAAAGAGGATTTCAAAATAGACTAATTAAGACTTAAATTCACTAAGCTACCATATGAATACCAAAACATTTGGGAAATGAGCTCAAACTTTTTACAAACTCCTATTTCCTCCACACAAAAAAGTAAATGTTTTAGAACCAATTGTTTGTTTAACTGGAAGCATTAGACATAGCAGATGATTCCTAAAGTTCCCTTTGTTCAATGAACATATTAAAAAAGAATCTGATTTCTTCGGTCATTGTATAGGACAATGTAATCAAGATAATGAAGAAGAACAGAATTAGTTTAAAAATCAAGTTGTTCTATAATAAAACTGTTCTTTTGATTCTGCAAAAAACAAACTTTACTGTTGAAATGTTACATTTTTAACTATTAAAAAAGTGAATAAAATTAAAATGCAGAGAACAATTTTATAGAACAGTACTTTAAAAATATGCTTCTTTTTCTCTAAATATAACTTATATTGTAGCTTATTTGCCATTCAATTTCATAGACAGTGTGGGCAAAAATAGCTAGTAGAAGAAATTAATGCTCATAATAAACTTTAACACTTAGGACCATATTTGTTGATAAATGGGAGGTCGTCTTCTGTTCAGGTGTTCATAAAGAACTCCCCTGGAAATCTGCCCGTAAATTTATTACTCCAATTCAAATGACAAATACACATCAATGTGAATTACCACCAAATTAGTGATGTGAAAACTATGTTATTTAATATAACATTGTACTGAGCCTTTTCTGTTCCTCATGCTGCTCCCACAGCAAGTAGCCTGGAGTCGCACAAGAAGCTGGGAAAGACACAGTCAGGACAGCTGAACCCAAGTGGCCAAAGAGATATTCCATGCATATTGACTCATGGAATATCTCATTCTCCAGGGACAAACAATTACACTGTTAGACAACTTGTTTTCTCTCTTGTTTATAACATAACATACAACATTTAAGTCCAGGATAGTACCATATAAAGCTTTGGAAGAAAAAAAATATGTGCCTGTGTCCAGAAAGGTTTATCTTTCCCTGAGTTTGGCTCACTAATAGGAAAATACCACTTCATTCATTAAATGAAAAAAACCAAAACCAAACCAACAAAAAATACCCTCCCAAACCATGAGGATGAATTTCAAGATTCCAGACTGACCAGATGAATATGTAAAAAGGTCACTTATTTTAGTTTAGCTATGTTTTTTACAGACACAGCTGATGATCACATTCGGTGTATCAGTGAACATAATTTAAACAACCTGCCAGCCCACATAGTCTGGTTCTATTTTTCTTCTTATAACAAATATGTCCAGGATTATGTTTGAAATTACTTGTTTCATTTAATATGATTTTTAAGATTTCAAAATCAAGTAGAATTCTAGAATTTCCATTTGGATTGCAGTAACTTAAAATGTTTTGGGATTTTGAGTGGGGTTTTTTTAATTATTACTATTTGCTTTAGAGTTTTGGGGTTTGTTTTTTTCAGACATTCTCCACAAATTTTTATCCAAATTCCCTTCTTTTGTTTTAAATTTCTAAAGTAGCTTTCACTGTAGTCTTAGCTAGCAAGAATTAAACTATATTAGAGTCATTTAATGTATCCCAAGACATTTTAATGAATTACAGAGTGTAATCTACTCAAGTCTGGGTAGAGAAAAGATGATAGGGCAACCACAATCAAGCTTTGATGCTTATACTCACACTTCTTACTAGCTTCAAGGTATCTAAAGAGGAATCTAAAGAATGTTGTGAAGTTTTGACTTTGCTATGATACAAAGAAACCTTTAGTTATTGAGATTATTCTTTCTCTAGAAAGGAAAAAAAGCCCTCAAAACATAAACAAATAATACAAAAAATAACCACAGAATATGGATTAACTCCATTGGGAGCTAAGAAACCTACTTATCTGTTGTCTTACCATTCTGCAGGCAAGTTTTACTTCTTATACTACGGGAAAAAAAGACCTTATATACGTCGCAAACCAAACCTTTTTTTCTTTTTTATCTTCTAAGATCTCAACCTGTTTTCTTTAAAGTAAGGGGAAAATGAATGGTGTTAGTTAAATAGATGAGAAAATCTCATTATTAGAAATCTGGACATGTCAACCAAACCAAAAAATAAGATCATTACAGCAATTTGTATTGTATCAGGATATTTCTTCAGGATGCTAAGACTGTAGAACTATGATGGCTTATCTTCATTTCATGAAGGCATTGTCTTGAGTGATTGCTTAAAAAATATAGTGACTTCAGTGATGAGAGCAGATGTAGATTCAGGCTTGCAGTATCTAACATTTAAAATGCCTACCCAGTGAAATCCTACTTAATTATTCAATGCAGCAATAAAGTTAATGAATTACAATTACTTACAGAATGAACCGTCTTTGTTGAGAGATAAAAGATATATTTTACAGTTTTGAGTTGTGAAAAAAAGGCAGGATAAAATAGATATTTGTTGTAGATTTTTTTCTTGAGGAAGTATATCCAGATTCCTGCTAAATAAATAATAAAAAAATAAAGGGGGGGGGGAATGATAGGTCTGAATTCCCAGGAGAGCAAGTTTCCAGCTTTCTGGAATTAGGAAGGACATTCCAGATTTCGGTAAGTAAAGGACTGAATTTCTTCTAAGTCCAAGAATGTGTTCATAGGTATGGAGTCAGACACACTGGAAAGTCAAAAGTTTTTTCCAAAAATCAAATCTGAGAGGGATTGCCTACATAAGTAATCTAATTATACGACTACTAATTACTAAACATGCTATTAATAGTTTGACCCCCTCTCTCCTTATTCAGCTTTTGTTACAGTCTGAAACTGGCAATTGTGGATGAATATCTAGCTTGAGAATCCGGTGGAACATATGTCTTGATATGAATAACATTACCATTACTATATAGGCTTCAACATCCTGGGAGAAATTCATGGAGAAGAGAGTCAATCATCTTTTTCTGTTTTGCTGTTAGAACCTATAAAGCATATTACTTCCAGTTAAACTTAGTGCATCACCTAGATACTTTCAAAATGTTCCTGCCCGTAGTAGAATATTTCTATAAATACACTGCTTAAAAAGTATGACCATGTAACTTAATAAAAATATTCTATTTGTTATCATAGAGGTGTTGGTGAGATGTAACGGACTAGAAATCTGTTTATTCTCTTTGGTGTGTCTATTTTATTATCATCGTTTCAGAAAGGAATGACAACAGGTTGCTTATTATAAGAGTACAGAACGCTCTCAGGAACCAGAAACTTGAATAAAAAATAACAATACTACATTTTAAACTGAAAAATATTATCTGTTTTTTAAATTAATTTGCTTAAAGCATGCTCTGAGCATTGTAAGCTTGCTTCATATGAATGTTCTAACAACTCTGGCAAAAAAAAAAAAATTATTGAAACAGCATATATTGACAACATTAAAAAATTGTTGCTAGACTATACACAGGATGGAATCATAGGATCATAGAAACCTTTAGGTTGGAAAGGACCTTTAAGATCACCGAGTCTAATCGTTAATATAACACTGCCAAGAAATGAATCTATGAAGGTACAGGAAACTTATCTAAAATATCTTTTGCCAGTTTTTATGCTGAGTACATTTAAGTGTAGTAATCCACGGAGTTGAAGAGTTCATGGCACAATGTTTCCTCTAGAACCACCCTTAGATCTCCTATGCACTTGCTTTTTTTTACAACTTTAAAAGTATGGCCCATTGGATGGCCACCACACTATGTTTATCCTGAAGAATGCACCCTAAAAAAAGGGCTAGAAATTAAACTTTGGATAGCACATACATCTTGAACAGCTTTATATTCATTTATGTTCCTGTAGGTGGATCATGTCTCTGTGGTAAGAAAAAGTGACAAAACTAGATACTTTTCTCTGTATTGCTGCACCATAGAGTTACTGAATTTGTACTTCCATATATATGTAACTGCCAACTAGAAGCAGAGTCCAATAAGAAACAATGTTTAACCTTTTTTTTTATTACCAATTTCGTCTAGAGAGCAAGAAATTTCTTATTCCTAAAATGGGAATAAGAAGTGACCAAGGTCTTCAACTATACATAAACTATGCATGAGAACTCACTGCATTATAGCAGTAGTAATTTTAAATTATATTTGCATGTAGAGAGGGAAAATCCCTGAATTGCTTCACTACATTTCAAATGGTTTCCTCCACTTGAGAAAGAGTACTCAGCTTATAGTGAAATTTTGCTCTGACCCAAGAGAACTTTCCCTTATAATGCAAAATTGTCACCTATCAGATTATTATGAAATATATTTAATGGGCCTTATTGCTGCTTGTTCCTTATCTGTTCCTCTGTGACTGGGAGAGGAAAGAGATGTTGCCACTACTAAAAGAAAGAAAAAATATTGTGGGTTTTTTTGTTCTGGTTGCCATTAATTAGATCAGTTACAGGGAAAAATGGGTCCAGAAATCCTTCATAATTTAGCAGACTTGTAGTCTGCTTTTTGGGACTTAGCCAGTGAACACAAAAGATGAAAGTCACTGCTTGTGCCTCCATCCCCTTTACTTTTTCTTAAAATAGCCATAACCCTTCTCTATAAGGTGTCCAGATTTGGCAGAGATCCCTGTTTCCCTTTAGTTGTCTGTATAACTAGTGGGCAAAACCCATCTCCACTTTCCTGACTTAGGTGAGCATTCTTATCTTTAGAAGGGACTTTTTTACATTTTGCATTGAATTCTGCTATGCATTCTATTACTTCTACATTTCTTGAGGCAAAAGTCTGCATTTTTGTTAGAACATAGATTGCAGAATCAAGCAGTACATATTTTCCCTCTTAATGAAAAACTAGAGGATTTATGCTATTGTACTGTCAGCACTGGAAAATAAACAAAAACTTTTCAACCAATTCTGAAAGAAAGCACGAGCTTCCCACAACTCTAATAGATATGTTCTGGTGATCAGTGGAATATTAATTGTGCCATGGATCCAAAACTCCAAAAGTCAGAGAAATTGACAATTTGATGCAGATTTTTGCATCAGTGCCTAATGTAAACCTCAGTTTAAGTGCAGAAAGTTTATGATTCTGTTTCCTATCATCACCTCAAAAAGAGAGCAACGACATGGGTGTCAGAAACTTTCAGACATAGTGCTTCAAGATTTCAGATCCTTCATATTTCTTATGATTTGTCAAACAGTAAGCAAACCACTTCCCAATATTTTGATTTTTCATCAATTCAGATGATAATGATTTATTATACAGGCTGAAAATAATCTCCTGGTAGGCTCTATAATAGAACAGGAACCCAAACAACAGGAATTGGCTGAGGCATAAAATTCCTAGAATTTTGTCTTAGATAACAATATTTATTTGATCTGCTCATACAAATTCAGTTTGCAGCAGAGATAAAGAAGGGAATGATAATTGGCTAGATGGTAAAATATTCATGTGGAGGTTTACTCTGTAACCTCTACTCTATAGTTTATACTCTGCATTCTACATAATTTTTTCTGATTAATGGAAATAATTGATATTGGAAATGTGTTAGCTAAACAGGGAATCAAAAGGTTTAGCATGATCTTTATCTAACTTAATGCTATTGTCATAAGCTGTTTAATTTCTCAACTGAAGTTGAATGTCAGATCCTGTGACACAAACTTAGTTTCACTGTATGCTGGAAATGTAACAATTTAATACTGAAATTCTCTAGAAACAGATCTCATAAATGCTACCACTCAACGAGCCTTCAGTATAGTTACATCCTGTGAGATCATTAAATTTTAGACAGAACAAATAAATATTCCCTGTGGGGCATAATTACAATTGTTCTGACAACAAGAATATATAACATGTTATGCATCTTGGCAGCATCATGTAAATAGTGCAGAGCACCTAGATTTCTTGTGAGAAATCCAGAGCCCCTACCATTCTGGTGAAACACAGGAAACTGATGAAATCTATTATCTTCATAAATCAGGTTACATAACGTACTCATTATTTTCACCAGAAAGTTTTCAATATGGATACACTAGGAACTTTAATGTTGTCTAACATTATGGCCATATAAGTCAGGCATTCCACCAGAATGTGACCACTGTCTGACTTTAGACAGCAATTCTGCAAAATCAGCCATATGCTTGAATATTGATGCACTTAACTCAGTTGAATTGAGTAGAATTTAAGTGTTAGTCATTTTTGGAACTAAGTATTTAGTAGACAGGTGCTTTCATAAACAGAAGAGTCCCTGTGACCAAATAAAATTAAAAAAAGAAAATAAGAAAATATATGCATTAAATACAGTATTAGAGTGCACACATTTCATCGAGGAAAATAGTTTCACAGAGGAATAAGAAGCCATATTATGAGGCCATCAAAGCAGAATGCAACAAGAAAAATGTGAACATTAATTGCATGTTTTTCCCAGCATCTTTCTCCTAGAAAAGCTAATGTTTAAGATTTACAGCTTTCTTTATATACGAAAATTTCATTTTCAACTGAAAATCAGCTGAAAGCCAAGCAACTGAAATAAGATTACTGATCTGTTTTGCTTGGTTTATTTTTAATAATTCTTGCAAATTTAATACCATATCCCTATTGAATTTAGTAATTGAGTGAATCAGGATATGGTGTGCACCAAATATCTTTTTTCTTCTTAAATGTAGCTTTCAAACATGAAATATCAAAAATTCCAAACTCTAGTGACACTTTGTAAACAAGAGCAGGCTATTTCTTAAGAACTACTTCTATTTTTTTTATAATTAATTTTTGTCTTTAGCAATTTTCCTCTGCTAACATCCAAACAACCTGCAGAACATGATCTACTTTAGTACAGCTCTTTGTTTTTCTTATTCTGATTACTTTTTTTGCCCATTATTTTTCTCATGTTTTTAAATATAATTTGCATTTCTTTCTTTTTTCTTTTATTCTTTGGAAAGAACCAGACTATGAAAATCCAACAGAGAAATGATACATATCTGTTTCCTTCTGCTCTATTCATTTATTAGAAACATAACAATATGGATTTTTTTTATCTTACTCTTATGCAAATTTGGATTCTACTTAGATTTCAGATTTTTTAATAGCATAATGTGATGAAGAAAAAAAATAGGAAAAATATTTTTAAATTAAATCTATGAACTATAAAAAATATTTTGTGGTTTTTAGATATAATTTTCATTTCGTTTCAACCTGTATGCAGTGAATCTCCATATTAAAGATTATAGTAATAGATAATATACATTACATAAATTCCTCACATGACTTAGCTTCTAAATATTCCTTTTATTCAAAGCACTTCTTAATCAGTTTTACCTACAGAAGAAAAATTGTTCTATCTTCCTTGCAGCTGAACATTAATGCCACTTCAGAAATGGTATGACAAAACAGAGCTCTCACATCTGGCACTGGTGGGACTTCAGGGCCAAAAAATCCAGCTACGAGTGCCATTCATCGGACAAAATATGGCATAATATAAAATTTTACAGTATAAAGTTTAAGAGCTATTTCTCATAAATATAGGATTTCAAACTGGCATCAGACTATATACAATAAATCCATCTGATTCTAGTGGAATCTCCTGGTAATGTTTCAAGATTATGATTTCCTGTAACTCTTTGCAAGTTTTTTTTCTTTAAAGCATTTAAGGGAAAAAAGATCCAAACAAAACCACAAACATGTCTTTTCCTCTGTGATTACATTATTTATCATTCGTCAATGGAAAGGCCAAATAATGCTCATTATATATTCTTATTTTTCTACACTAGCTTCACTCATGAAACTGGACTAGTTGTTTATCATCATCTATGAGCAACCTTAGGGCCATTTACTAGGAATGTAGCAAAGTACAAGTTACCCTACTTTTTGTAAATGAAGGATCCACTTCAATTCCAATGATTGTCTAGCTTTCTGATAGTTTTCTGATTAAATATTGCAGTATATAAAAATATTTAAGGAAAAATCAAATATATGCACTGTCTCCTATATCGAATATTTCCATAACTCTTATTTTGTACTGAATTTGCAGGCTGTGAATGTGTTAATGCCATTTCCTCCTAATAATAAACACAACAAAAATTCAGGGCCCAAAAAGAAAGGTTAAATGATTAGTTATCTTTTAAAAATCATATAATATAGCAAAGAAGATGGATCAGCATTCATTTTTTTCAAAAATATAGCATTTTTAAATTGTCTCTGAATACTTCAAAATCACAGAAAAGAAAATCCTCTGCCTAAAATGCTAGATAATATACAATTTGTTTGCTACCATGGAAACTGCCAAGTTTAGAGATGCTTGAATTTCTGTGTGTAATTTTAAGATATATTTCTTATATGGATCTAATGAATTTTATTTTTTTATATTATACTTTTATGTAAAAATAGTTCCTTTCTGAGGGCTACTGTTTGCTAGTCATACATAACCTGTTACTAGGATGAATAGTATGGAAATTTCAGAGGCTTAATTTCCTGTAATATTAATAACTATTAAAATATAGATATTTTAAAATGTAGTGTTCTTGTATAAGAAACTAAACTCCTTTATATTGGTGAGCTAAGGAGCATTCACCTGAACTGGTAATAAATGACACTGGAGCATATTCAAACTGCCATTGATTTTCAAAAATGTTTAGCAAAAACAGCCCTTTTTCTAGATTTTGCATTTGGATTTTTAAATCGTTCCTAGAAAAGCTGCATCTTCCATTTATACCATAAAATGAACCACCATTTCTTACAGGCATGTCAGCATTGCAGAACAAGTTTTGGCAAGCTGAATATGTAATCTTCACTGAACACCAATTGCCTGTTTATGGAAATTTCCCAATAATCAAGCAAAATTACTGATATAAGTAACATGATACATACATTGGTTTTAGGGATACTCAGAAAATAATATTTCTGTATTGTAAAATCTAAGACACATAAGAACATTGTTTGAATTACATTCAGAATGAAAACCAACTTTGTCCCTCCCAAATACAAGAAGAAGAAGCAATCTGAACTAACCAATAGGCAGCCATTTTGGGAAATTCTAGTTGAAGTTCCTTCCTACTTTGGCCCAGAATAAGCACCATACCTCATTATTCCACATTTCTATGTGACCATTATGAACAGCAGGCTATTTTCATATTACCTTCTGTCAAAAAGAGGGGGTATGGTAAGGCAGTTCAATTTCCATAGTGTAATATTTTTAATTCAAAAGCTTTGCCAAAATCTCCACTTGTCATGAAAACATTACCGCTTCCTACCTTATCCAGACTTTTCACTTCCAGAGCAAATTCCCTTCTCCTTTGAAGATAAAATGTCCGTCATGCATTTATCCAGTTTCTAAAAAACACATTCAAATTCACAACGTTACTTTGGAGGAAATAATTTCATTATAAATAATTTTATATAGGTTTTTTGAAAAGTCAGGTAGAGAAAAAAGTCCAGGGAGAAAAAAGACAGTGCTTTTACATGGAAGACTCAAAGCTTTGCAAGAAATCCAGCCAATTGTCCAGTTGTCATTCTTACAGAAAGTTAAATTGAGATCAAATAAACACAATACTGGGAAAAGTTAGAAACAGTTAATATTCTTTGTTTACAATTACATAGGTGTATAATTATAAAACAAAATCAGTTGCATTCACATATTATGTAAATAATAAACTCTACACTAAGATGTCAGATATTTATCAAAATAACTGATCCTCTAAGTTAAAAATATTGACATTAGCTATGAAGATATAAAGCTTTTTTTCCCCTTTAATGAACAAGTAGCTGCAGGTTTGTTTGATGTTAAAAGAAAAGACATTAAAAATCTGTATTGCAGAATTGAACCCCAAACGACAAGCACATAGAAATAAGGATGTAAACATTATATTTACAATCATTCAGAAGTATACTTTGTAAGGATTAGATAAGCCGCTTCTTTTAAAAAGTATAGAAGAGTTTTGAACAAAACAAAAAATCCTTAATTATTGGCATAACAGATTTTAAATGTTGATGACTAAAGCTCTAAGACAAAACACACTAATTCTAAACTTCCAGACTTTAAGCACTATAGATCCAATACTGAACATAAGAGAAGACAGTATTTTTCATAGAAAAATGAACTTAAAAGTTTACTGTTATAATCAGAGCAATGGATGAAATTCTGTTAAGAAGCCATATTGACAATGGAAGTTACTTAACATATACTGCAAAAAACACCAGTGAATACATTATCTTCTTTAAAAGATATATATTTTTAGTATTAATAAATTGCATCAAAAAATTAATTTGTGTCAAATTCTTTATGAGAATATCTACCATACTTGGTCCATAGATTCCTTCTCAACAGCCACAACATAGAAGTTATCAAAAAAGCCTCAACAGCAGTCCATGCAACAAGAAAAATTCCTTCTTTCTTTATTTTAGTTTTAATATTCAATGATCTAATAAAGCTCTCATCATCTCATGATCTCTATAGTCTTCAAAACTGCTTATACTTTCATAGAGTGGCTGAGAGTATGTCTACATTACAGTTTCAATCTGGATCAGCAGAGTGCTTTTAAAGCTAAATATCCTCACATATCATGCTCTGATTAACTTTGTAGCAGTCTCAAGGCACAACTGGGTTCATTTCAAGTGAAACTAAACAGAAGTTGCACACCAAAAGAACACCCAATAAACTCTAGTCACTAAAGCCATTCAATCCACAAAAGCATATTGGAGACAGTTTGAAGTAACCCCACACAAAACATGCCGATGGTGGATGTCAGGTTATTGACAACTGCTTTGATTTACAAGCCCATTTCTATTTTACTGCCTTACTAGCTAAATAGACATAAGATTCCTTACTTCAGGTTTCTGAACATTTTCCATGTTACAGTACAATCAAGCAAAAATACTTACACTTTTCTCTAGAGAACACACAAGTTCTCTCTCCTTCTCACTAGATTTGAGCACAGGTACCTAGTAAAGGTTTAAATAGCAGGAGCCTAGTATTGTGCCTGTAAGAGAGCACAGTGAATAGCTACATAATATGAAACAGAAAAAAAAAAATAATGATAGGGTGTAAGTAGTCAGGTAACATCCATGTAAAATGTTAATAAGTAATAAGTGTGTTTTATGCATCATCTGTTTAACCAGAGTGGAAAATTTCCACCACAGAAAGCAGAAGAAAAGCACCAAATCAATTTTACTTTTGTTAAACACCAGCAAAGTTTTCTATTGTTATGATCCCACACGTAATAAAACATCCTGTATAGAGCTTGCAATCTAAATAGCTAGAAGAAAAACAAAACTAAATAGGAAAGCCAAAGAAGAATGTTTAAGTAAGACATATTCATTGATGATACATCCAAACAGGAAATTCAGCACTTACAACGTAGACATTTCAATGACTGATTATGTTTAGCCTGGAAAATGGAATCCCAGTCTCTGAGTTAAGCACTGTATACAGGAGAATTAGGTCTTTTTGAAAGTCATCAGAATTCCTACAAAGTAATAATAACACATTTACAATAACTAGTGAAAAATACTGAACATTACATGCTTTTGAACTTCTGCTTTCCTGCAAGGGCTCAAATATGTACCTTGGGATGAAGGTGCATCTGTTCAGCTAAGCTACCAAGCCTAAAAATCTCTCTGGTGGTGTTTCAATACCTCATTTAAAGGACATGTGAAATTTTCATGTAACACTCCAATAGAAAGCCAGGAATGACAGCACCCAGTTTCAAGAGAGAACAATTTGGTCATTGCTAAAAAAAAACACACAAAGATAATTCCCTACTGCTCCCCACTCAGTTCCTGCTACGTGAATGGAAAAAGGGGCAAATAAATATACCATAAATTCTCTTTATATATACAAATATCAACAACATGCATCTAACACAGCACCTCAGATATGAATTTGTTCTAGAAAAAACTATACTACTCATCTCTGTATGTATGGATATGCACCTTTTTATTTTCATAGGTGTGTCTTGCAGCAAGGTTCCCACCTTTCACAGAAGAGTTAAGCAAGTAGAAATGCTCATGGAGAGGAAATGTAGACTAGCTGCTGTGGTGGTTTAGACCCTACTGGGACCTGAGCACCACATGCGGCTGCCCGCACCCACCACCCCTGGGTGGGAATGGAAGAGTGAGGGAAATACAAACCCCAGGGTTGAGATAAGGATATTTTAATACAACGGTGCACAAGGAACAGTCAAAACAACAACAACAGCAACAACAACCATGAGAAAACAATGTACAAAACAAGGGAAACAAAGCGAACAGACCAGTGGAGCGGACTGGAACGCAATAGCACGGCTGTGGCTCCCTCCCAGCTCCTGCTGAAAATTAACCTTGTCCTGGCCAAACCAGGACAGCTGCACACATGACGTTAAGGATATTTATTGGAGAAATCTGCTTAGAATAGTGCCCTAATATACAGGGATGAGGTGGGCCTCTCCATCCCTTAGAAGTTGTAGTCCCTGTAAAGGAAATACTTCAAGATTTACTAGATCACAAATAGAAGACCGTTGGTCGTATGAACATACAGTCTACTTGTTACTTTATTCATATACAATAGGAAATTCTGAGCAGGACTACATTTTTAGGTGTCAATGGCATCAAATAATAAACAGAAGCGTCTTTATTAAGTTTTGCCACATAAAGAGTAAGATAGCCGAAAGTAAAGATCTTTTGGCAGTTTAGTGTTTTTAAGAGAATGGGTATACAGTGGACTACTTGAAGAACTGTAATCCTTTTTTATAAATAATGGGAATATCTGTACCTGTCTTTTTATAAAATCACTGTTTTGTAATGATAAACATTTCTGCATACTAGAGGTAGTACTCATAACAAAATTATAGATGTGACTTTCACCCCTTACCCAAATTAAGTAAGATTTATAGTCACTTTAAATATATGTGGTATTAGAGGAGAATTTGTGTTTTCTGTAAATGTAATATTGGGGGAGAAAGAGATAGAAATTTAAAATAATGGAAGTTTACAATTAATTTTCAGTACACTGTCCTTTCTTCTTCTCCTCTGACTTCCAAAAGGAAATGCAGACTTCTGGTTTATCTGTCTTTTCTCATTATGCTTCATGCCCTCATAACCTTCTACATGAATTCAAGTTCAGCTTCCATAGCTGTGGTTATGCATAATTACAGACTTCTTCCTTTTTGTTCAAATTAAAATTTTGCTTCACTTGTCTGGATTTGTACTTTTCAGTCCATGGTCAACATAGCTAAAACAGCTGTAAAGTTCTGGAATGGCCTTCATTGAGGGATGGCACAGGCTTTATTTGCCCATAGTTTTGAAAAATGTATCCAACGGACAAAATAAGCGTGACATTCCACACATAGTAAAAGCTGATTTAGACTTGCAGTGCCATCCTAATGCCCAGACCACATATTCTTTTCCTTGTGTTGGTTTTATTGGTCAGATAACCACAGGGAGACTTGGATTGCCACAGATCAACAAGATGTTCCAACTCACCTCACAAATAGTTGGTAGTTTCCCCACAATCAGGGTTGAATCATCTCTCTCAGTCTGATATTTGTTCACATGGATCATGAAATTCTGTCCTGTGTTGACTTGCCAGAGGAATTGAATTCAGGAGCCGTGGTGCTTCAAGTGTTAGAATGATGGCCTTAGTGTTATCTCTGCAAATTTAATCAATGTTTCCTTCCATGCAGCATATCCTAAATCCTTAAGGAATTCAGAGATCCTTAGTGAATCCTCAAATGTCCTAAAATCCTTCTCTATGCCATTCCTTTTTTATTTTTTAAACTGCACATTGACTACAGCCTGTAGGAGAGGCTGAATACCCAGGAGCACATGCTTACTTTTATGAGGAAAAAATATAAATAAAATTATATCTTCACATATATTCAGCTGTATAGAGAGTAAGCACAAAAAGATTTGCTATGAACGTATAGGTTTAAGTAAATAAAGTAATTTATTACAAATTCTGTTAGACAATCAACACTGTATATGCTGAAAGCACTTTAGGTCCATGTTACATGCAATGATGGATAAAGTTAGTAAGAGATTAATCCCCTTGCATTCTAGCCAATCCTCAGAGATTAGAAGGGCTAGGGGCAGCTGGACATATCTCTTAATAGATATGCCAATTATTGCTGTGATTATAGGTCGTGCACCAGGTGCACGAACAGCCTGTCTGCTGTAGGTCCAGTCACATACCAAAGAAACAGTCAAACGCACAAATAGGACAACTTATTTCACACGCAACGTATATAGATTCTTTAAGATGGCCAGTGATAAATGCATTAAGCTGCAGAATAGCTATATAGCTTTAAAATATTATTGCAGTCACAATTTTTATCTCCTGGGGAAAACCATTTGGCATAGCTGAGGCCACAAGTCCTACCAAAAGGCATCCCTTCTGTGGGGAACAAGGAGAACAAGACCATTGATCTGTCCCTATGACTTGGTGCTGAATTCTTGTCCACACATTAGGAGTGAAATAACATTTATACTTTTGTTATCTACTATTGTGCAAAGCACAAGGGTGGGACTGTGGTCAAATGATTGTTCGGTGGCCTTTCAGTTGCACAAACATTTATTACTTCCTCGGTATCTTCTATGAGATGTAGATAACTGCTGCAATAAATGGGAGAATGGGGCCACACCTTGCTTAACTCCACATTCCTCCTTAGTGTCATGACAACACAGACCACTGGATCTTCACCCTGCTTCCCTGTCTGCTAGCCATCAGATGTGTATCAACAGTGATGCTCTTTGCCATTTTCAGTCGTTTGTGCCTCCTGCTTCCAACAGTCCATGTAAAAGGAAATCAGTTTTTCATTTTTATCTATGTACTTAAGTTGAAACCAGTAAGGGAAGATGTAAATATCTTCAAAACTGAGCTTAGTACGTACATATTTAATGACTTTCCTCACTACTGTTGAATATTTCAAAACCAAATTTCTTCTTTAATTATAATCCAAGATGTAACAATGAAGAATACAGAGTACTTTGACTATTTGGATCATATAAAATAATGTTTTAAAAGTTTTAATGTTTATTTAAACACCTCAAGCACAAATATCCACAATAGCTATACCTGCAATGTGTGAAACTGATGAACAATACTTTTCAGATTCACAAGTGCTGGTCCCCATAGTGGACTTCAATCACCCCAATATCTGTTGCAGGAACAACACTGCAGGGCATAGGCAATCCAAGACGTTCCTGGAATATGTGGATGGTAACTTCCTTCTCCAAGTGATAGAGGAGTCAATGAAGAGAGATGCTATACTCACTACGCTGGACTTCAGGAGCACAGACTTCCGCCTCTTCAGGATCTGTTTGGCAGTATCCCATGATGTTGTGTCTTAGACACAGACAGGAGCTGAGCACCACACAGCTGCTTGCTCACCCCCTGATCTAGCTTGCCCCAGTGGGATGGGAAGGAGAATAGGGAGAAAAAGGGAAAACTGTGTGGGTTGAGAGAAGGAAAATTTAATAGAACACTGCAAGAGGAGATGAAACCCACCTAATGGATGAGGGAAAGGCTATGGATGTTGTCTACCTGGACTTCAGTAAAGCCTTCGGCAATGTTTCCCACCACATTCTCAGGAAAAAACTGGCTGCTCACGGTTTGGATGGGCATATGCTCTGCTGGGTAAAACACTGGCCGGATGGCCAGGCCCAGGGAGTGGTGGTGAATGGAATTAAACACAGTTGGAGGCCGGTCACAAGTGGTGTTCCTTAGGGTTCAGTATTGTAGTCAGTCCTGTTTAATATCTTTACCAATGATCTTAACAAGGAGATAGAGTACACCCTCAGTAATACTTGGGTAGAAGTGGTGATCTGCTTGAAGGTAGGGAGGCTCTACAGAGGGAACTGGATAGGCTGGACCGATGGGCCAAGGTCAATTGCATGGGCTTCAACAAGACCAACTGCCAGATCCTGCACCTGGGCCACAAGAACCTCATGTAATGCTACAGGCTTGGGGAAGTGTGGCTGGAAAGCAGCCTGGCAGAAAGGGACCTGGGAGTACTGATCAACAACCAGCTGAAGATGAGCCAGCAGTGTGCCCAGGTGGCCAAGAAAGCCAAGAGCAACCTGGCTTGTATCAGAAATAGTGTGGACAGCAGGACTAGGTAATAGATCATCCCCCTGTGCTCAGCACTGGTGAGGCCACACCTCAAGTACTGTGTTCAGTTTTGGGCACCTCAATACAAGAAAGACATTGAGAAGCTGGAGCCGGTCCAGAGAAGGGCAACAAAGCTGGTGAAGGGCCTCGTGTATTTATCCCCATAACACAGAGACTTAAACTGCTTGGCTTGCTTGATTGCAGCAAGTTTCTCATTCATGGAAAACCTCTACAGTGGTGTCCATGGTCAAGTTCATTCCCCAGTCTCGAGCCCATCTATACATTACATCTCTTCCTTGATGACCTGAGGTGGCAAATGCCCTCCGGGGATTTGACNGCAAATGCCCTCCGGGGATTTGACACCACCCATTAATCAGTATATAGAACACTGGCCACCTTTCTT
>VZZY01012826.1:0-32151 GCA_013400335.1 Eurystomus gularis
AGGTTCTCTAGGTGTTCCCGGGCCTGATCTACTCCTACCCTGGGTGGTTGTTCACTCTCCCAGACCCAGCCAGTGCCCTCTGTGACATGGGTGGTGTGGCTCAAGTGGTTACCAGTGAAGACTGAAGCAAAAAAGTCATCGAGTACTTCAGCCTTCTCCTTGTCCTTGGTAACTAGGTCACCCGTATCCCTCCATAGAGGCCCCACATTCTCTCTTGTTTTTCTTTTTTCTCCAATATACCTGTAGTATTTCAGCTTGAACCACAACAACCTGTGGCATAAATGTACTAATGTGACATTTACAAACTGTGTGGGTCATTTAAAAAAACTCTAAACCACCAAAACATTGATATGGAAGGGTAGATTTAGGTTAGACACTAGGAAGAAGTTCTTTAATATGAGGGTGCCTGAGCACTAGAATAGGTTGCCCAGAGAGGTGGTGGAGGCCCCATCCCTGGAGTCATTCAAGGTCAGGCTTGGTGGGGCTCTGAGCAATCTGACCTAGTTAGAGATATCCCTGCTTATTGTAGCGGTGTTGGACTAGATGGCCTTTAGAGGTCCCTTCCAACCCAACACATTCTATGATTCTATATTTGAATAGATGGGGAAAAAGCACACAGAAAGGCACAAACTTCTGCATTTAAATGTCTACTTTGTTGAATTATTAATTTGCTGGTTTAATTACTACATTTCTTTAGAGATCTTTTAATCAGTGCTTCCCCCTTAATTTTGAAAAGTGTGTATCTGGAGCACCATCTCTTCCATGCTTTCTGAACAGCCTGACCATTGCTTTTAACCATGCTTTCCTAGGAGCAATATAGTCTCACTGTGACTTGAGCCAAGCCATACACAGTGATTTTTTGTGTCTAAATTTACTTTCTCTCCTCAACTCTCTCACCGTGGTATTTTTGTGTTGGGAAAGGGGGTCTCTTATTGCTTCATTTACCAGCTCTTTTCCTATAACTGCCAGCTTTGATCTGATCTACTTGCTTTCCTCAGGGACTTGTGGTCACAGGGAACATGCATTGACTGAAACTCTTTCCTTAACTGACTTACAACACAGCCATCCTCTCCTGCACCAAAGACTGCCCACTCTCACCTGCTGTTATCCACAAGACATAGTAAGAGGTCTGCTTGACATAAAGGAACTACTGTGGGAGTTCAGTCTCTCATCCTAGCTTTATTGCAGGTGGGCATAATCTGAAAGACAGTAAAAGAAATGGCAATATTTTGAAGCAGCTCTTAGGTGTTTCCATGTGAGGCTCTATTGAAGTTCACTAGAATTTGCAAACACAATCAAGTCTTATTTCTCTAGACATTCCTTCTGTGCAGCAACTGTATGCTATATCATGTCACTCATTTGTCTTTTACTGCCTGTACATGCCTAGGGAGCAGTAGATCTACTTGGTCTTTTGGAGAAAGATGTATCTTGGTGGCCAGGTATGTCAGCTACGCAGTTGTGCAGGACTTTAGCTGACAAGTCTTAAGTCAGAAGGCATGCAGCTGCATTACTGTGTTAGTGTGTCTGACTTAGTATGGCCACAAACATCACTACTCCTAGCTGATGGCTTATAGCTGGTTTGCATCATCTCACCCAGACATACTGAAAAAAGAAGACCCAGTCTGAAAAACATCAAATAAAGCTAACCCACAGTCATATAAGCATATTTTGGAGACTTATATTATGTGCATACCTACTAGAAACAAGTGGAAAATGCACATTCTGGAGATCTTGAGGTTCCAGAGCTAAAAGCTCTCTTGATAACTGAAGCCAGAAATGGCTGGGCAAGAGGTAGCCTGTGGTAAAAGGCTGTTTAAAGAAAAAAAAAAGGATTTAGTGTGTTTTCCAGATCATTATTTCTTTTCTTTTTTTTTTCTTACTCTGCTACTAGTCATTTCTATCTATATCAATAGGCAACACATTTTATATTCAGCATAATTTGTTCTATTCACAAAAATAAATTTTTCAATTCATGAAAATCAATTTGAAAAGTCAATAGCAATGTCATGGTTTTTATGTAAGAATGGAGTCTCACTGGTTGTTATTTGCCTGCCATTTCCAGCATCACATACCGGTGGCATAAATATATAATTTTTTTAACTACAACAAATATTTGCTTCCATTTCCATTCTGTAACAAATATGATTCTACCTTAAATAGGAATTAGCTGAGATAAATTTAGAAATAGAACCAAATGAAATTTGTTATTCATGTTTTTAATTTTCAAATGCTTTCCTTATTATTGTTAATATATTCCAATTACTCATGAACAGTAACAGAACTTATATCTACATTACTGGCCAGTGAGGTTGCACTTTGCTGTTTATATGGAAAATAACAACTTTAGTCAGACTTCCCTTGAAAAAGAATGAGCATGACTTTATCATATAAAAACAGAATTTGAAAAGTAGAATCTTAAAGCCCAGGTAAACTCTAGCAGACAAGGCTATAACAATGGCTAGTTAAAAGTGATTAAATCACAGAATCATAGAATTACTGAGGCTGGAAGGCACCTCTGGAGATAACCTAGTCCAACTGCCCTTCTCACAGCAAGGCCAGCTAGAGCAGATTGTTAGGGGAGGTGTCCTGTAGGATCTTGAATATTTCAAGGACTAGAGACTCCACAACCTCTCTGGGCAGCCTGTGCTAGTGTTGGAGTACCGTCACCATAGGAAAAAAAATAATTCTGATATTTAAGCAGAATTTCCTATGCTTCACTTTGCACCTGTTGCCTCACTAAGGACACGGAGAGAAGTCTGTCTCTATATTCTTTAGTGTCCTACCACATATTTACATACATGGATAAAAACTCCCTGAGCTCCAGCTTCAACAACGCAAGCTCTCTCAGCTGCTCCTTGTACATCAGATACTTCCAGAGTTTCATTATTGTTGAACTTGTTCCTGTATGTCCATGACTCTTGTACTGGTTTCTCCAGAGCTGGACCCAGCACTGGAAATATGCCTTATTGGTGCTGACTAGAGGGAAAGGGTCACCTTCCTCAACCTGCTGGTGACACTCTTCCTAGTGCAGTCCAGGAGGCCTTCTTTTCTGTGAGGGCACATCCCTGACTTCTGACTAGTTTGTTGTCCACAAGGACTCCCAGGTTCTTTTCTGTAAACTTGCTTTCCAGTTGGTTGGCCTCTACTGTGTGTACTGATGCACAAGACTATTCCTACTCAGGTGCGGGACTTGGCTTTTTGCTTTGCTGACTTCCAGATTCCTGTCAGCACATCTCTCTAGCATGTTGAAGTCCCTCTGAAAGGCAGAACAACCATCTGGTCTGTCAGCTCTTCCTCCCAAGTTTGTTTCATCACATTTGCTGAGAGTGCAGTCTGTCTCACTGTCCAAGTCATTAATTAAGAGATGAAAGAGTACTTGCCCCACTATGAGCCCGTGGGGTACATCAGCAGTGACTGACCTATCAGGTTGGCCAGGCCTGACTTCCTGGTCAGTCCATGCTGACTACTCACAGTCACATTCGTGGTGACTTGGTGACAAAACCTTCTTAACAATTTTGGAAATGGCTTCCAGGATAATTTGCTCCATCACCTTCCAAGGGATTGAGGTGAGGCTGACCAGCCTGTAGTTCCCTGGATCCTCTTTCTTGCCATTCTTGAAGATAGAAATCTTAGAGTCCTCAAGAACCTCCTTTAACTCCCATGAATTTTCAGAGATAATCGAGCATGGCCTATCAGAGACATCAGCCACCTCTCTGCACTCCTCATGGACTCATCCTATCAAGATAAAAGACACATTCAGACTGTAAAGTATAGCTTTATGAAAGTGTATAAAGCAGTCTGTGTTAGAAAAAAATCTGTAAATGGAAAAAAAATGTATTTTGAAAGGAGTGATTTAATTCAATTGCAGCTATTAATGCTGAGATAGGAGTTACTATGGCATAGTGCTTCATAAAAATCATGTTTTCCCTTAAAATTTAAAATTTATTCATACCTTACGCAGAAATAAATTATATTTATACCACAACAACTGAAACTGTTTGGAATTTCAGATTAGTGCAGAGTGAATCTGGCTTCTTAGTGAGAGGTCTCTGACACTGATAACACTGATATTGCAAGCAGCATGTGAACTTCTGATAACTTCTCCAGTAGAATATAACACTTGGCTTTTGACCCAGAAGTGCCAAAGTGATTTTTATTTCCTAAAAGAAATTCTTTTCTTCACAGACTGTACTGCCATAATTCAGATCACTGGCAGTTTTCAAGAAGGAGCATTTGAAAAGAAGTGACTAGGGAAGAGAAGAGACCAAAATGGTAGTTGATACTGATTTGTTCCTTTCAAGTGGAGTAAGGACATGTGTGTGAACTCCATATCTGTATTTCTGCCTACTGCAGGGGTCCTGAACTTCCTGCAACCATATAGGAGATACAAATTCTTTTATTCCCTGCATGAACTGCTACCCAGAATCTGTATCTGAAATAGAATGAATCACCTTGACATTGGTAGATCGATTTAAAAATTGTTCTAGTCAATCTAGATAACTGTTCTATATAACAGTTTGAAAGATGACCTCTACACATGATGTGTTGTGGTTTGTTTACAGAATAATTATTCTGGTCTTATAAAATACATGCAACTGTTATTTATTAATATCAGATCAGCTTATATTCCATGACAATTGCTTTTGAGTTTGTGGTGGGTTAATCTTGGTTGAGCACCAGGTGCCCACCAAGTCGCTCTACCACCCCCCCCCACCTTTCCTCTCCCTTCTCAGCAGAACAAAAAGGGGAAGGAAAAGAAGATGGAAAAAAACCCCTTTGTGGGTAAAACAAAAGCAGTTTAATAATAGCAGAAGCAAAGCCAAGCAAATCCACAAGTGGATGCAAAGGAAAACAAAGACTTATTCTCTACATCCCATCAGTAGGCTATGTCTGGCCCCTCCCTGGGAAGCAGGGCCCCAAGACGTGTAGCGGTTGCTCTGGAGGACAACGGAATGCCCCCCCACACACACCACCTCCTTCTTTTCCCTTGCTTTATAGTTCAGCTGATGTCATATGGTATGGACTATCCCTTTGGTCAGTTCAGGTCAGCTGTCCTGGTTGTGTCCTCTCCCAAGATCTTGTCCACCCCATCCCACTGTGGGGGAATGTTGGGAAGAGCCTTGGTGCTGTGCGAGCACTGCTCAGCAGTAGTCACAACACGGGTGTGTTATCAACACCCTTCTAGCTCCCAGCACAAAACACTGCACCATGAGGGCTGCTATGGGGAAAATCAGCTCAGACAGACCCACTACAGAGTTATTGTCTTGTTCTCTGCTGAATGCCATCTCATTTAATAAGACAGTATCACCTTATTAGAATGCACCTAGGAAAGTATCACTGTGGCCAGGGCACTTCTAAAATAGTTGAGACAAATTAATATTGTCAAACCCAGGAGAGAGATTATAAATTCCCCTTTAAACTGCCTTTGTGTCTTTCAAGGATAATTTACCCCCTGCAGATTCAGCTGATGCTTTAAGTACCTCACACTGTCATTCTGTAAAGTGTTTTAAAATGCCTCTTAAACTCAGATGTTTTTTGCTGCTTACAATTTCTTTATATGTCTAAAAGAAAAAATAATGCAACTGCAAGTTTTAAGCTGTTATAGATAACACAGATGTAAACAACATTGTAAAGGTAAGGAAATAATTTAAATTAATTTGGAAGTATAATTGTTACATTTATCAGATACATCAGTTAAATTAGTCACCATTCAGGTTCAGTTTCATTACTAGTAATTTGTCTTGAATGTAGCAGTCCTATAATACTGAATATTTATTTCATTTCAGACTGAATTATTTTCAAATTCAACATATAAAACTCTAAAAGAATTCTCATTTCAAGTTCAAGGCAGCTTTAAGGATTCTTGCACAAGAAATTCAACATGGATATAAGCTACAATGTCCCATGCTACACCTCCTGCAGTGACTCACAAAGTTTCAGCTTCTTTACCTCAGGCAGGTCCGAACTCAAATGACCTTAAACATTTTCAGAACTTACCTTTCTTCTTGCAGATTCCCAAGGTGAGGGCTCTGAAGATCAGATTAACAAGGACACCCTTCACACACCATGCCTCACTCAATGAACTCAACAAGAAATGTTTTTTCTCCTTTCTCTCAGCTAAATCTCTGCTTGTGTCTTCCCACCAACATTGCCATGAGTCTCCCTGTTCATAGATGCAGCACTTGCTCAGTATACCTTGGTACTGCTTGGGAATAGTTTTCTCGTGCATTATTTCTGACTCCATAAAAAGCTGACCAACTAAAATGTGACTATTTAATAACAGATGAGGCTTAAAAAGACTCAGATCATTAATGCTCTATTTGTCTTCTGGATTTTTGGCATTCAGTGTGAAATTTGATCACACTCCTGCAATTCATTTTGCAACAATAAGAATTTGAAGTTTCTGTCCTCCATAGCTCAATTTTGCATCTGATTACAATATTTGAAGAACTGGGGCTTGAAAAAGACACTAAATATTTAAAGACTTACTATTAATATTTCAGGCCAAATATCTGGAACAACTTTATAAAAATCAAAACATGATGTAGGAATATGACAACCCAGTAGAAATTCTACTGAGGAACAAATTCTGTTTCTTTTTCTTCAAAACAACTATTCCTCTCTATATTTAATATATCATTAATGAAAATTTTAAAATTTGAAACCAAATACTTCTGTTGATCTGAATGACTACTTTTAAAAATTACTTTGAGAGAAATCTCAAATGTTTAGGAGGGTATACAAATATATGTTAATTTGGGCCATCATTATATTTAAAAATACGAATAGAACAACAATTCTGAATCTTGAGAGAACAATACCATGACAATATTTGGCAACATTTCTTTTCTCTCTCCTCTTCTGAAACAAATTTAACACTAGTTAAAAGGAATAAAACAAGATTCAAGCAACAAGTAAGCAAAAAACCTTAGCTGATGTAAGGTAGTCAAATTTATTCTGAATATAATTGGTACAAATACCACATTTCATTTTCCCCAGATACTTGCTTTCATCCAATATCTCATCTCTGTTAAACCAGCATATAATTTCCATGCAGACTCAGAGGTCCAGAAGCTGATCAAAAGAAGAATGGTAATACACAACAAAAAATTGTAGAGGGAGAGATGACAAGAACTAGGCATAGTGTAGCTTCTTCTTTGAGCTATATTCTTTGTATTTCAAACAACATTGATTTATTGAGGTCATAGATTCAATAACACTTATGGGTCATGGTCTTCATCACGCTTCCATTTTGCTGATGGTCTTACTCCCATTTACATGTTTCTTTGATTTTTTACCTATGTCAGCCTCTTACTCCTTTGTCATTTGAACTGTGAAATAGCCAATCTTAAGAATAAGCACTATTAAGACTATTTAAAAATATTTTTGATTAGTGTTTATCTTTGCCTCAGAGGAGACTTTCAACTAATTTTAGTGTCAGCCTAATCTTGAAATACAGCAGCTCCAATGTACTGTGCATTAATGTGTTTAAATCCAAAATTAAAGCAAATGGACAAGCTCAGTCAAATTGAAAACTATCTTTAGCCTCCAGAATATTTCTTCGGTAGAGGAGGATTCTATACTATTTAGATACAAATCCTATCAAAGTCATTGTTTGTTTATAAAACCTGACAGTTTGATAACGGGTTTAAAAAATAACCTTGTATAATGGAATACAGACAAAATACTTTAAAAGTCCTGTTTGGACTATCCAAGAGTTTTGTTCATTGCTGACATATAAACTGTATGCTGTTCAATGTGCTTGTAGATGGGGGAAAAATGGGTTTGTAGGGGGAATACATCAGGGGAAGTAAAGCCAAGGGACAAGAATACTTTTAAAATAGCTGTTCCTTGCTTTTTTTTCTCCATCCCCAGCTTACAATTTTCAATAAATCTACATGCTAATTTCTAAAATGTCATGATCATTAAGTTTTCTGATAAAAGTAAGGTACATAATGATTAAATATTATATTAAATCTCAGAGTAGACATCCCAGGAATGGTTATTTTACAATAACAGGTGTATTTAGCACAGTGTTGTCACGATATTTTTAAAAGTCCAGAATGAATTAAGGGAATTAAGGAAACAAAACTTAAAAACCTTTGCTTTAAATCCATGACTCTCCACACCAATGAGCAGACTTCTTCAGTGGCTGTAGGTTTGTGTCCTAGGCAACCCGAAGAGGCAACTTGTAGACTGAAGGAATTCATTTTTATATAAAAGACTAATAAAAAGATGCCTTACATTGTGCCTGGCTGCCCAAAGGAAACAGCTTATCATCTTGTCAAACCAATAAGAGAGATGCAAGAAATAAAAGAGAGGTTTCCTAACACTTTATTTACATAACTCAGTAGTTTCAGTCCTAAATGAGGCCAAGTGAAAGTTGCTGCACCTCGGTCAGGCCAATCCTTGGTATCAATACAGGCTGGGGGATAATGTGATTGAGAGCAGCCCTGTGGAGAAGGACTTGGGGGTACTGGTAGATGAAAAGCTGGACATAAGCTGGCAATGTGTGCTTGCAGCCCAGAAGGCCGACTGCATCCTGGGTTGCATCAAAAGAAGCATGGACAGCAGCACAAGGGAAGTGATTCATCTGCTCTACTCTACTCAGGTAAGAACACACCTGGAATGCTTTGTCCAGCTCTGGAGCTCTCAGCACAAGAAGGACATAACCTGTTGGCGGTGGTCCAGAGGAGGGCCACAAAAATGATCAGAAAGCTGGAACACCTCTCCTATGAGGAAAGGCTGAGAGAGTTGGGGTTGCTCAGCCTGTTAAAGAGAAAGCTCCAGGGAGACATTATTGCAGCCTTTTAGTANAGCCTTTTAGTACTTAAGGTGGTCCTCTGAGAAAGATGGGGACAGCTTTTTAGCAGAGCCTGTTGCGACAGGACAAGGGGTAATGTTTTTAAAGTAAAATAGGGTAGATTTAGACTACATACAGGGGATAAATTTTCTACAATGGGAGTAGTGAAACACTGGAGCAGGTTGCCCAGAGAGGCATAGATACCCCATCCTTGGAAACCTTCATGGGATGGGGCTCTAAGCAACCTGCTCTAGTTAAAGATGTCCCTGCTTACTGCTGGGGGGGGGGTGACTGAACTAGAGGACCTTTAAAGGTCCCTTCCAACCCAGACCATTCTATGATTCTATGAAATGAAAGAACTCATACTACAAATCAAATGGAGTAGCACACTGAGAAAACATTGGCACTACATTCTCTTTTTTCCTTACCCCCTTATTCTATACTCATAATGACAACTTTAGGTGGATTACAGTTTCATACTGGTGAAAATATATTAACATGTGCTACATTAAATTGCTTTGTATTATTCAAAATCAAATAATAATGGATCATGAACTCAACCTTTTTTCCTTACATTTCCAGTTTTCTGCCCAGACTGCCATATCTGTGTGGCTTCCATCCTCTTTTTCAGACAAGGCAAAAAAATAGCCTTGACATAAGGACAGTAACCTAAGAGTCATCAGAGTGGACTGGATCTTTTAATGGCTCTGTGAACTGGGGTAAATATTTTATGACCAAATCTAAATATAAAATCTTACTTTTAAATGATTAGCTACAAAGAGAAGAAAAAAAAAAGATTCATAGCCCTGCATTAAGTTCACAAAATTGAGCATATTGGCTAAAGGATCATTTATGATGCCAAAGACAGGGGAATAAAACTTTCACTTCCCTGCAGTTTAAGTACCAGCCTACCTTCAAGCCTCTAGGCCTAAACAAAAAATTGTAATTTGTAACCTGATGCCATTCCTTTCAGTTCAGGGAGATCTCCGTTAAATACTTCAATCCTCTAGGAAGAGTGGAAACCATATCTCCCAAAAGATATCTTCCATCAGGAAGATGAGCTGAGGGACCCTCAGTCTACCTTACTGATATTGTTCCACTTTGCATAAGAAAATAAGTATCTTCCAAAGCGATTTATTTTATTGTTCAAAGCACTGATCCTCAAGGAAAGGGTTTCAGTTCCTTCTTCTACTAATATCTTGTTAATTTACTTTAGAAGGGGGAAGTTATGACTTCCTTCACTTTTGTGTGTGAACTAACAAGTTATATAATCAGTTTCTCATAATCTTTGGCTAAGTCAATATTTACTTACTCCGTGTAAGTTGAATAGCTTCAACAGAAAAAAAAAACCAGGAGTACTCAAGGTAGCAGTTAGAAGCAGATACTAGTACTTATATTTGGGGTTTCTCAATTAAAAATCAAGTCTAAGGCTTCACAAATGGAGAATGGAAAAGAACAAGAACTTCTGTATACTGAAAAAACTGTCTACTTGTTAGCTGAAAGACTATCCAGGCATTATAATCAGTTGTTTAATTTTGTTTTCTATGTGACCTAACCTGCAAAATGTTCTTGGTAAATGTTTTGCTTAAGCTCTGTACAGGAGCACATAGCATGCTTGTTATGCCAAAGTACTCGAGGCAGGCAGGTCTGAAACAGTTTTAGATGTGATCAGAAGGCCTCTAGGCTCCTAAGGAAATTTAATTTTGGAAATTTACATCCCAATAGGCTTTAGTTACCTTAAGCCTTAGTGTGAGGTTTTGGGATACACTTAGGAATTTAAATGCCTGAAATTATAGTACTTAACTTTATGATCTAGTACTTACATTTTCTATAAAATGTTTCCATCTTGAGGTGTTCTATAAAAAGGACGAAGCAGAGTTTCTCCAACGTGTAAGTATTGTGCAATAAAATGTATTAAATCTCACCATATTTAATGATCAGCTATAAGGCAGTGCAGCAAAATACCAGCTCACATAGATAATTAACAAAAGACACCTGCTACTATTATATAGCAGAATTTATTCAGTGGCATTACAGAATGTTTTATCTTTGTCAGCAAAAAAGTTCTGCAATGACAACACTGTAACAGTAATAGCTAGAGATTTTTCTCATATTCATGGGCTTTGCAGACATTAACTAATATATAATCAGCTATGGCATGATATAATATAACCACGTAGGAAATGGGATAAACTTTGGAAACAGAGGTTACCGTCATATTTTCCTTTTGAAGTGATTCACTAGGTAATGCCTTATTTCAATGTAATGTGAAAATATTTCCAAGATGGTAGGACTCGTAAATCTAGAGTAGTCACTCAGTCTCACAAAAAGCAAATTATATTCACTTTGGTCTAAAGAAAAAACAACAAAATACAGCATGGCTGCATTAGTCAAGGGCATATTGGCAATGAGAAGATAATACTAGAAATAGGAACTAGAATCTTTGCTTCAAATTCAAAGTTAGGAATGGGGTAAACCTATATCCCAAAAGGCTATCAGAGAGTGGATATGGGCATGCCTTGACCAGATGAAGGACGTTCATCTTTGGTGTTATGTCTTGCACCACCATGAATACTGGCAACAGCTAAGAAGGAAAATGACTAGAAAGTGTTCCAGTTCAGCCATCATCATTTTATGCTCCCATCAGTTGCCTGATCACACAGGCCAACACTGAACTCAGCAACATCCCCTTGGGAAGTCTTATTTCAGACAGTCCTGACATAGGTTCCTGTGGGCCCAGCTCTTTCTCTGCCCACTGTGGCGCTAGCATCACCTGCTGGACACAACAGACAGGGATGGCTCCCGCAGTTGCCCTTCACATGGAAGGACACCACAGAGAGTGCTCAGCAAGATGCAACCAGCCCCAACAGAAGCCACACCCAACAGGAAGCTCTTCTGATTGTTCAGCTTCTGGTTAAAGTAGCCCTGGCCTCGCCCACCACCCCAACGACAACCACCTGGGTGAGGGCAGGGCCACAAAGACACAGGTGGGCCAGGTTTTGCCTCCAGAACATGAAGCCAATAAGAAAAACAAAACATTCTGCTAGGTTGTGACTCATTCACAGGTCAACTCCAACTTGAGGCCCACAACTTAGGCCCCAGCACTTCAGTAGGTGACTGTGGAAGCAAAATGAGCTTATTACCTGACACTTTGTCATCTTCATTAGAGAAGATTTATGCTAACTATAGAGAAAACATCACTAGATTTATAGACCTAAAGTAGTAAAAGGCAAAGTTGCTCTTTACTCAACGAAAGCACCATTGTGGAGATTTATATCGGAAAGCCACTTCATCAGCTTCTGATTAATAATTTATTAACAGCATAGACTCATTCAATTATTTCTTTCTAATATTTTCACCCTTTTTTTTTCTCTACTGAAAATACAATTCATTATAAAATGTTGTCAAAAGTGACTGATACAAATGAAGGTGAACCTCTTAAAAAAACCCAAAATTTTTGTTTAGAAAATAAGGCCAGCTTTTATACTCACAAACTAATGACCAATAATGACCCACAAAATGACTAAAAATCATAATCCTAAACCAATATTCACCATATACTGTTGCTTCCTGAAGACAAATATTGGGAATACATTTTTACAGGGATTAATAATTTTATTGCTGATAATATAATCTGTAGTTATAGAAGTTGACTTCTTAATAGGAGTAACAGTTTGAATCTACGGATACAAAAATTTTGTCTGAATATTGTGACAAACTTCTTAACATTGAAATCTATTACACTGTGCAGTCATCTCCAGGAGCATATTATTTTCATATTTATTTTACCCTCACTGCCCCACAAGTCATGCTGATTTCAAGACCGAAGCACTTCATGGAATTTGAGTTTAAACACAGATGATTGAAATAGAAAACTGCATACATTTCAAACTAACTGCATATATCTCAAACTAACCTTTCTGTGATTGCTTCTATTTTCTTCTTTTTGTATAACACCCACTTACCAGGAATTCTAAAGCTCTGAATAAGAAGTATGCCTGCCTGCTGTGGAAACAAATTGCTCTTGTATTTTAACTCCACTTGCAAAACAGTCTTTCGGATGTCTTTTCACACATAAGACAACATGCTATTTTTATTGTCTCTTTTCAAAACAGATTTTGGCACAAGAAAGGGATTTCTCTACATACTCTACATTTTGGCACTTCATTAATTAAAAAAAAATCTAAACACATTCAGGAAAGAAGGAGGTCAGATAATACTACTGTAATACCACTTGTGTACATATATTTTCCCAGAGTCTTTCATGATCCCAGGAATTACCTTGTCTGAGGCAATTAAGAAGAAAAGATACCAGGGGGGAAAAAAAAAAAAAAGAGTTCTAGTTTTATCTAGGGAGGTAAGCTTCACCAATGATGATCAGCCCTGAATTTCTTATGGTTTTGCTCTTACTTAGTCAACCTTTATCCTGGCAGATGTGATAAGCAAGCAATCAAGGAACATTTCTAGTCATTATGAGGAATACCAATCTTGTTACTTAAATTCACACAAAGCTCTGTGTGACCAGCAATAACTTTACACCTGTTGGCTCTTGCTGGGCATGAGTAGAATATTTTGGGATGGACTCTCTTTATTATATATCAAATACTTGATTTCACCTGTTCACTATGAGGGAGATAGGTATGAGTAGGACATAATTAATGAAGAATTTGTAGTAAATAATATGATATATTTATTCTTCAGAGATTAATCAAAGGAAAACTAGAGATTTTTAAATCCATAGAAGTATTGGCTATAAAGCAGTTTATATGTAAAATGTTAGAGGGATCTGAGGATAAGAGTAAAAAAATAATCATTGGATAATTCACTACAGATGCAGGATTACACTTATATGATACATGGCCTCTCTTCCCGTGTTATTCCTCCACAGCTGAAATTCATAACTTAGAAGTTATATTCATCCTGTGCTTTTTAATACACAATATACTGATGCTTGTATGTTGTGGGAGACCAACCCACATATCGAGGCAATGTCTTATTTAAAACAGAGAAACCACAACTCCCATGAATGCCTGCGGTGGTTGCCGCCGGAAGCCAGAGCTGGAAATTAATAGTAATAAACTTGTTGAATACTCATTCTGTCTCCATATTTGCCTACGACCCTGGTGGGGAGATATTCCACTTTACCCTCAATCCCTCTCCCTTTAAAAGATGAGTCAGACGTCTACGCACCGACCGCGACATATGTCTTTAAATAAGCATCTGTATAAGAGTGCACATATGGGTCAGATGGTTACCCCTAGCCTCTGGTAGCTGACAGTGGTCAGCAGGAAATGCTCAGAGAAGATCAGATGGCAAAGAGTAGTTTTTCTCACTGGAATTTTCTCTGAGCCTTCTGTGATGTGTGTCTCAGAAAGCTCTTGGGCCAGAAATTAAAGGGACAGTGATATTGTTGATCTCTCTCATACCTTCTTTCCATCACCTTCATCCTAGGTTGAACAATCCTAGCCATTCCTTCTACAGAGCCAACGCACCTATCAATAAAAGGTGGAATTCCTCTGAGTATATTTTGGCTTGTGATGATTACTTCATCCTTTTATATCTTTACTGTATTGCTTTCAAGTCCCTCATTAACATTTCTCTTTTAATACTCCAAAGTACTCTTTGAGTGAAGAGAAACACACAAGATGTATCTTTGATTAAATGAGAAAGAAAACTCTCAAATAATGATCTTTAGTATTATGTACTATGTTTAGTTCATATTCTCCTCTTTTTTAGACATAAGGTCTGCAAAGTCCTTGGATTATAAATTACTCAACAATTACCTTTAGAATACTTTTTGATCTGTAAGTCCTTAGATAATCATAGTATATTACATACTACTTTATCATGCTAATTACAAAGGCAAAACAAAAATCTAGCACATATACTAGTGTGTTATTTTTCTCTATTAGAAACATATAAGTGACATATATTGGAAAATCATTAGGAATGATTTATCTTCAAAGCTAACTTGTTATTATATGATAATGGTTTTGCTATTTTCAACCCTGATAAAGGGTGGGATATAATTTATCAAGCTAAACATTCCCACAGCACTGCTGGAGTAAGCAGCTGTGGGTGGTATATTTTCTGGTTTTTGAAAGATGATATTATCTTAGCTAATAATATATTAAAAGTCTTTTATTATGACTTGTTCCTGTGACTCTTAAGTGACCTACTATTTAATTTCTGTTGCTTGCTAAGTAAAGATTGAGAGGCTTAAAATACTTTATAGTAAGCTAGTTGCACATTGGGTATGCCAATAAGAAGCTTCCATTTAAACTAATGCCCGCATTCCCTCTGGTATGAAAAAGCAGACCCGTATTTAATTCAGGGAAAAGATAAAATGTGAATATTTTTATTCCCCAAATATGGAACTATAGTGTGAAATCTTGTGTAAAGTGCTAAGGGATCCCCTCGTGTCTTCCCCTTGAGAATGAAAATCATTTGCCATCATACTCTTCTCCTTATCCAAAACTATATATATTTTATAAGGATTTATTAAAATATAAGCCACCTTTTTCACACAGAAATTTTTATTAGCTCGAGATTTCTGCTCACCACATCACAAGTTTCTCAGGATTTTCAGGCTCCTGCTAAGACTAAAAAAGTACCTTCTGGTGTCCATTTAGAAGAGATATATACAAGAAAGCTGTGTCTAGGCAAATGGCTGAAGTCTAATACAGTATATAGCCGGATGACCAGAAGAGGCTTTGGAATAAGAGAGTGCTTACAAAAGAGGTGTCATATTCATCAAAGTTTTGTTGATTTCGGTATGAGAAGGAAGAGAATATTTCTAAGGAAAATACAGATGCCTGTCATTTAAGGTCAAAATAATGTTTTTTTATATAGGGTAGGAATACAACTGTACCTAACTGTGAATTCTCCCTTTGTATGGTATCTTCTAGGCTGGATCGTATATTCTCCATTAAAATCATCTTATAGTATGATCTCCACTTTGGATTAAGCTAGAGAGCTAAGTGCTATCCTGGATTAGAAGAAACTGATTATGTTAAAAATCACACAGAAGAATTATGGATGTTCTACTTCAAAATTGCTGAAATCTGCAGCAAATTGGTTCTATGCAATGCATTCAATGTGCTCAGTATAGATAGAAATCTTTCTAATATTATTATACCCAAATATTCCTAGGAATAGTAGGAAATCTTGAGGTATCTTAACTTTCCAAATACCTGTAACACTGTTATCTGGAACATACACCCAGGCCTGGGTGGGGAGTTGATGGGCACCACACAGAAGCATTCTGGTGGTAATTCATATTAAAACGGTGTTAGGATTAAGCAATTTTCCAGAGGGAAGAAAAAAAGGAAAAATGCTCTGTTCAACAAAAAAATAATGTTTTGAAGGTGACAAAGTATTCAAATATGATAAGAGTTGCCATATGTCAAGCAGAACTAGATCCAGTAAAGGAAATTATCCAAGAACAAATCAAGGCATGTGCAGTGGTTAATCTTTCAATTTTCCATACTATTTAAAAGTAGATGTCTGTAGCAAATAACTGGTATTTACAATTTGATAGATTCCAAAGCATCCAGGGGAATTTTTGTTTGGTTTAGGGGGTTGGGATTTTTTTGCAAGTTTTTTGATGATATGTTCCTCCTTCTCTTCTCTCTGGGTTACAAGTGCGTGGATGGAGATGGTATGTAAGAAGAAAAAATAAATGGCTCATCTTCCTGGACTAAGACTGAGGCTAGGATTTTGATATCTGTGAAGCAACACGTGTATATACAATGCCCTAAAAAGGAAGTGTGATAGTCAGGACTTTGGGAACATTGACCTACTGTTGGCGGTTAGGTTTTCTTTCCTTATATTCCTTTTTACCTATAGATTTTTTTCCCATAAGTTACTAGGACTGGGACCGGTTGTTCTGATTCTGCTTTGCTGTTAATGTTATATTTAGTTGTTGTTCATTTGCTTTAACATATATACTAGTAAAGAACTGTTATTCCTATTCCCATGTCTTTGCCTGAAAGCCCCTTGATTTCAAAATTACAATAATTCAGAGGGAAGGGGTTTACATTTCCCATTCCAAGGGAGGTTCCTGCCTTCCCTGGGAGACACCTGTCCTTCAAACCAGGACACCTACCCTAAAGGATACATTCTGCCTGTTAATCCTTCTTTATTCTCAGTTCCTATCTCCTACGCACAGAATTTATGTGATGGTGGATTTTAATACAGTTTTCCTGTCAAAACAGGCCTTTATTTCCAATGCTTTGGAGTTTTAATCATGGCACGTCAGTGTAGGGGCTGCCAGGAGCTGGGTGGCAAGTGCCTGCACCATGCCAGAGAGAACAGTCTCTTACATACCTGAAAGTTTTTAAGTTCTCCCTGTTATATCCTGTTCAACTATTTCTATTATGAAATTTGGAAAGTAATGTAGCATGACATAAAAGATGAAATTGGGAGTGATAGATTACCATAAAATGTTATCTGAAAACCAAGAAATGAAATGGTCCTCTGCAAAATCAACATTATGAAAACAATGGCTTTCAGAATATAAAGAAGTCTTTTTTAAGAGCTATAAAATACAAAACTTTCACACCTTGTCAAACTTCACAAAGTCTGGGGTTGGTTAAGAGCTCCATTTAGCTGCCATGTATTTTTCCCTTTTATTTCCTTTTCTATCATTTTTGATTACCAAGATTTGATGAATTGTTATCACAAAAACATAAGAACTGGCCACTTGAATCAACTTGCTTTTCTGTCAAGAATGTCTCAGCAGTAGCTTTCATTCCTTCTTTAAAAGATTTCTCTTCAAGTCAGACGGAAAGCATTATTTTATAAAGAAGTACCTTACTGCTTTATAGCTCAATTTTCCAAGCTTCTGGAGAGAGACAGAAAGACTTAGGAGTTGAAGGCACTTGGCACCCTCCAGGAGGCACTCCACACAGCAGAGGATTGAATCATTAGATATGGTACTTTTTATAGTGCACATACAAAAAATACTGGCTTTGAGCTCTGTTTTGTGCATCTGTACAGCCTTCCACTTTCTGGTAATATTTTTACAAGCGCTGTACTTGCTAGAGTGTAATTGAGGGTTGTTGGGTTAATTTTTCACCTGCTTCTGTAAATATTTTAGAAAACCTATAATTGCAAGATATAACATTAAATATGGCTTCTTTATGTGTTTTCACAAGGACATGATTTATTCTTTCATCTGTTGAGGAGCCTTTATTTGAGTTAGAGTGAATATTGCTTATTTGCGTATGTGTTTTCCAATACATCTGTAAAGTTTTTTACATTGTTATTATAATGTGGATCAGAATAACAAGTAGCAAAGGAGACCAGAAATGGTATACACTCAAGTCAGCTGCAATCCTGGCATATAGGTAAAGTAACATGACACAATGGGATGAAATTAAGAAGGATGATGAATGATGTTTTAACAGGTGGAAAAGCTGCATCAAGACCAGCTGAGGTGCTAGGAGTGCAACTTAGAGAAATGAGAGTTTCAAAGGCTAAGAGCAAAGGGGAAAGAGGTGCTTTCTAAGGACTGGAGTTTCAGAAATCATGCTGGGTGCTTTACACAGTCTTAGGTAGACTGCAATAGATAATGGTGGAAGATAAAAGGAGAAAAATAAGAGCCTGGGGAGCAGTGGAAGAGAAAGACTCAACCATAAGAGAAGGGGAACCTGAGGAGGGAAAGGAAGGATGGCACAGGCAGGGACATCCACAAAAAGGCTCAGGCACTTTTCCAGCAACACTTACCTGCCACCAGGCAACCCACACATGCTTCATCTCACTGTTCAGGAACTTGCTGCCCATAAGCATAGTTTTGCTTGCAGCATCCTTTTCTGCCAATTTACATCTCCCAGACACATGCAGCATTGGTGCCTATGGGCCACTGTCACTTTGATATGGAACCTAAATTTTTCATGTTAGGAATCTTAATTTTTACTATCGTGATGCCATTGGACAGGAAAGGAAGAAGGACTGTCGTAAGTGAGAACACAGTCAGGGAGATTTGAAATGTGTGGAAGAAACAGAAAATAATGTACTGAAAGAAATTGAAATAAAATAAACTACTAGAAATAAAACAAGAGAATATAAAAGTGATCAAATAAACCAGTGAATTAAATTATGCAACCAAAATGTTACCAAAAATGACCACATAGATTTATATACCACGTATGATAGTTCAAATTCAGAATTTTTCTTCAATGGAGTATTTTTTTCATTCCATTTTGTAATAAAATGTAGAAGTTTTGTACTATCATATATAAGAGGTATTAAAAAATATATTTTGGGGGATAAAATCTAAACATTTTTAGTAAAATTGAATGTTTAATGTTGATTTAAGAAACCCTTTCGAAGTAGAATATGAAATTGCATTTAAAACATCTGCAGCTTTGTTTTAATTTGTTCAAAATAATGTTTTTAAAATAACTTTCTTTTAACACAGTTCTATTCTTTTTTTCATATTTATCTTGTTTCAAAAATGTAGTATTTGAATTGTTTCTATTTTATTATTCATTTTGCTGTGGTTAAAGCTGTTTCTTATTCAAGACATCAGCTTTTAAAATATATTGTTTATCTTAGTTTCTTTGTGGAAGTTTTTCTTGCTTGATATTACAATGAAATGTACTGAAGAATAAAATTGGACAAGTGCTCAGGATCTTTATAAAAATAACAAAGCTTACCTTCACTTTAAATTATTAAAATAAAGTGAGATAGGTAGGGAGTTTAGGCTTCATTTTCATTACTTCTTTTCTTCAATTTCCCATTTCCTAGGGGAATATGTGAAGATACCACACAATGGTTGAGACAAACTGGATATGGCTGACAAGTGGATATTCAAGAGTAGACACTGCAAGACCAGCTGTTTTAGCATGTCAGGTACGATAACAGTGCAAGTTCAGAGGGTAAAGGAAATTGCTTCAACTTGCTTAGAGCAAATGTGTGCAGATACACCTCTGGGTGTGTCTGGAAATTCTTGAATATGTCATATTTGGTAATATATTTTGTGGAAACCAAAATACATCCCGTCAAGGAGGCTATGGTTTAGAATCTCTACTACTGTGTTCCTTAGCTGCTGACTGCCAAACAGAGGTTTTTAAAACTTTTTTTTTCTCTTTTTTTGTATCATGCACTGTTCTCATGAAGGTTTCATGGGCTGGAAGCTGTAGAAATCCATTTCTTCTTCAATAAATCCCATAAATATTATTGGGTCAGAATATCACACTATATATGAGGAGAGACTTCCTAAGCTGAAAATAGTATAAAGGGCTTTAAATTTTTACCATCCCAGACACTTCATAATTTATTCATTTTACATCAAGTTACAGCTGCAATTGTTCATTATACAAAAGCACTAGGGCAATTGGGAGAACAAAAATAAACACAAAATACACTTGGAATAGGCCTACTGAATAGCTTCACTTTAGGTGAGCAAAAATCAGAAAGGAAAGTTTCCATGCTTCAGCAATGATTCTTCATTCTCAGCTCTTACCTGGGACTCTGTAAACACTGAAGGAAAAAAATTCTGAAGATAATTCAGCTTTTTTGACTATTTGATAATTTTTCTTCTTTTACTGTGCTCTAATTCATAAGTGAAGAATTCAGTGTAATATATGAAACAGAAGACCATATTCAAACATATCACCTCTTCTTAAAACAAATGAGGTAATTCAATTAGGTTAATTTGATTCATAAATTTAATTTTTTTTGGCAATATAACAAAATATATGAAACATTGCATTCAACTGGATTATGCTCCATTAGATCCATTAATTGAATATAACTTCATAATAACATGACAGAATGAAGACAAGTATTGAAAAGTGATGAGCTTTTCTTTTGCCAGTTTCATGAAGAGGTGAAAATTCATATGACAAAGATCATAGTTCATATTAGGCAAAATTGCCTTTTTTGAATTGTCAGTTTAATATAGGGAGGCAAAGACATTTAAAGATGCCTTTTATATGAGTCTTATAGATTGATTTGAGCTGGAGAGAGCAATAAAGGAATGTCTCAATATGTGATGTCCCACAGGCACATATATAGTGCTGCAACCTCAATATATATGTTAACGGTGAAAATACCAATGGCACTAATATGAATATTGCCCATTTCTTAAAGAAATACCTTTAGCAGAATAATTAATCCTTTCTGTTGTCCCATATTTACAAGTTCAGGAGCTCCGTTTTGACCAATATATGAACTCACTTTTCTAGCTTTATTCTGGAACACCATGGAGATGACAGAACTCTCAAACCTGTTGCGATGATTTGCAGGAAATGTCAATATGCTCACAGCATTGCTTTGTTTTTTTTCAGATTTTCCTGATTTTCCAGAGTTACTTCACCTCTCAGAATGTTTAGTTTGTAATATTGGGGTGAAAATCTCTAAGAAAGAGTTTTGTTGTTTTTCTCCATTGTAATTCGTGGCACTATCCCTTCTTTTCACACATTCAAAACATTGAAGCATGTTTTCCAAAACCATTCTTAATGTTTCTTATTTCTGGAAAGGAAGCTGAAAAAAACTGAAGTCAAACACTCCTGAATATTAAAAAAAAAAAAAATAATGAGGATTTTACTTCAGTATTATAAATTATTGAATATTTGATGATTTTTTTTCCTGTGTTCCCATGGAATTTCTACTTCTCACAGGCTCTTATGAAAAATAACCGTTAATAGATACTATTTGCATCTCCTCTACATAAACAAACCAGGCCGGTGGATATCAGTTTGCACAAATTATTCAGTCCAAGCTTATGTAACCTTCTAATCAATGAACAAGTTATCTATGGAATTGTAATTATAAATCATATCTCACCAAGTGGGGGACAAATTTTTTCAGAAAGTAAATATGGGGATTTTTTGCTGGTAAGCTGGTGATTCAGAAAGCTGACAAAGAAATATGAATTCCAAATTAACCATATGATGACAGAATGCCAGAGTGCACACGTCACCATAACATGTGAATATAAGTGCCTACATCTTTTTGTTTCAGTTCAATCACCTTAAATGCTTATTTCCATATTTCTTTCAACTCAATAGCTCAGAATATCAAAAACTAAAATTTTCAAACTTGAATCTGACATTTCCCACCAGGCAGAGTTTATTCCTTCTATTTACTGGTATCGACCAGGTTTCAGTCTCATGCTGAGCAGATGCTTTACTAATGCTTTGCACAGTGGTTAATCAAATATTTATGCAGCACATGAAGGAAATATACTTACATTTCATTGCAGATGATTGAATAAGTTCTATACCATTTCCCCAGTGAACCCAAACACTTTTAATTATTCATGTCCTAATTTGCAAATATTGCAAGGAGTTCTTATCTGGCAATGCATGCTAGTCCTGTAGCTAAGGAGAAAGAACGTAATAATTCCCTCTATGTATAGCAGATATATGATAAAGAATGATTCTGTTCTCTCAATATTGCATGTTCAGTGCCAGCTCCTAACTGATTTATAAGTCAATACTAATCCATAAACATGTATAATTTTTCTTTCCTTCATTACAGCTGAAACATTCTGATACTTCGTATGCTGTGTGTTTTGAAATGCATGGGTGGCTTAACCCTAAATAAGGTGGAAAAATCTCAGGAAAGTAATATATCAAAAAAGAAATTAATGCAATATCTTGCCTCTGCCCAGTAAAATGTGATAAAAGCACCTTTGTAGAATAGAATCACAGAATGGTTTGAGATGGAAGGGACGTTAAACATAATCTATTTGCAAACCCTTGCCATGGGCAGGAACACCTCCCACTAGACCAGGTTGCTCAAAGCCCCATCCAACCTGTCCTTGACCAGTGGCATCCACAACTTCTCTGGGCAACATATTCTACTGTCTCACTACCCTCACAGTAAAGACTTTCTTCCTTACACCTATTCTAAATCTACCCTTTTTTAGTTAAAAAATGTTACTCCTCATCCTATCACTACACTCTCTAATAAGATTCCCTCCGACCCTTCCGTAGTCCCCCTTCCAGTACTGGAAGGCTGCCATAAGGTCTCCCCAGAGCCTTCTCTTCTCTAGGGAAGTTTTGAGGAATTTGGAATTGACAGATGGGAAAACTAAGGGCCTGATTTAGCAGATTCATTGTTTAGGTAGTCCTTACTCACACAAACAGTTTCATTTAAATTTTGCTAGATTAGGCACTAATACGTAATGCACACTTTATTACTTTTCAGTTGCGCTCTTTTTGTTGTGACAGGAAGAATGCTTGATTTGATTTCTAGGTAATGCATTAAACATTAATTGGAATTCTACACATAATTAAGATAAATGTGCAGTTAACTGATACAGAGTATTATGTATCTAAGCAAAACACATATACAAAACCAAGAAGAAAGTATTACTTCTTAAATCTGAATTGGCATCAAGCTGGGAGGAACTACTAAAATGCTCGAGGAGAGAAATAAAAACCAAAATGATCTTGAGAAGCTGGAGAAGTCATTAGGAAATGAAAATGCAACTCACTTAGGAGAAATACCAGGCTTTTACATACAGGTAGAGACAATCAAGTCCGAAAATATAGAATGGGAATTATATACCTCAGCAACCAGACTGAAAAAGCAAGTCTGGAGATGAAGATCAATCCAAAACGATCATGGCTGAGTATCATCACACTATGGTAAACAAGTATAGGATTATTGTCAATATGTCAAGCAGTCTCTCTGCTCAAGACATTATTGATAAGGCTTCAGTTAGAATACATTGTTCAGGTTTTGGTGCTGTGCTCTAAGTAAGAAATAGGCCACTGAGAGAGCCTTGAAAAGACACCAAAAACCCTATCTAACCAATAAGACAGACTGAAGAAGTTGTAAATTAGGGAGAAGAGCCTGGTGACTACATTTTCAACTATGTAAAAAAGAGCTGTGTGGGGAAAGGGAAAATCCAGCTATGAAAGTAAAGGGCTTCACCAGTAGCAAGTGAGAGTTACAGCATACATCAAGAAAACTTCCTGGAATGGGATATTATGAATGCTAGGAAATGTGGAAATAGACATTTTTAGGAATAACTTTTATTAACTCTTGGCAGAAATGGCTTGTGGAACACTGATCCCACCTTTGGCTAGAAGATGAAGCAGATCTGCCCAGAGGACCACACAGACTCTCACTCTGTGATTGTATCCAATAGTCTTACCTTACCTTACAGAGTATCTTTTTTTTTTCTTCTTTTTTCTCTCCTCCAAATTGTATTCCTGCAGCTGGTGGTTTCCTAGGCACAAAGATCAACTGTGGAGACTGCTGGGGCTTTGATTTTCAGAAAACATGATGAATTGTCAGCCCTGTGAAGTGGTTTATAATTCAACATATATTTTTTTTCCAGTTTAATACCTTAAAAGCTGAAGGAATGGGGGAAAGGAGTGCCTAACAGGGTCTCTGCTTTAGCAACCTGCATGATCAATGCTTGAAAAGAGAAAATATCCAGAAAAATCTTATGAAGTGTTTTGATACAATTATTATCATCCCTCTCTGTAGCAATGACAATGCTACATTATACAGAAAGAAATTCATAATACAATAGTTAATGAGTCTACAGACTAAAATCACTTATACTTTATCACTTGTCTGTGCATTCCTTCACAGAATATAGAATTGTATTTATTGCATGAAAATTCAAAAAATATCTGTTGCTATGCCTGAGAGCTTTATCTTGCATTTCAAAATTTATCATTATGCACACTTTTTATCACTTTACACAGGTGAGGTGAATCAAACTGGGAGTAGCTGCTCCTCAGTTTCATATTAACTATAATAGTCATGGTATTTTCCCACTTTTCGAAAAAGATGGGACAATTTTAAAGTAATTTTATTACAACTGGAATTTTTGCTGAAGCGTATCACATACATTATCAATGGCAATCCTCAACAAAACTAATTGCTTTTAGTTATATGTTGCAGGAGTTCGGGTCAATCACACCATGATCAATGTGATCAAGTGAAAGCTATTTATTTAGCAAAACATCATTCTTTTATATTTTCTTTGGCATATCATGCAATAAGTTATTCCGCTATTGGTTATATTGCGTAAATCACGTACCTAACAACAATTTCTAATTGGTAGCACATATTTTTCATGCTTCTACAATTGTAACATAGTTCAGCCCATATATCTTAGGTTAGTATTCGGAAGTTGTTTATGAATAATCTTCTTCTTCTGTGGCCTTGGCCGATGTCCTTCAAATTCAGGTCTCAGCTGCAAAGGCTGGATTGCTTGTCCATGCTCCACGAGAAATTCCTCAACAATATGTCAAACTTTCAGTATGAATACTTTAAAATAGAAAACTGTGGAACAGTTGAAAAAGTCTGTGTGAAAGCATCTTCAAGACAGCTTGGCCAAGCATAGGTATTTACAGTACACTAATTGTAATGTGTCCTTTCTTTGTTAATGAATGTTCTTGCTTGCTAATAGTTTTCTTAATCTGTCATTTCTATCATTTATGAACCTAAGCAAAGGACACAAAAAACTCCACTACATACGTTTTTTCTCTGCAGTTGCATTACTGTATTTCCATTTACTTCATTATTTGACAGAGAGAAAAATGGATTAATTTTATACTGTCCCAAACAAACATTCTGAAATAAAACCTCAAGCTGTTCCATTGCTTCTGAGTAGAAACACTTTGGATTTTTTTCTCTGTAGGAAATTATGAAAGTTCACTCAGAAAAGACTTTTAATATCATAACTTCTCACTTAACAGAAATTCCATTTCCTTATCTTCTATTACAAAACTTCAACTTCTTTAAAGCATAGCCAATGTTCTTCATCTTATATTTGCAACAGTTAAAACATGGCCTAAGAAAAAAAAGAATGAAAGCTACCAACAGCACATATGAGTTATTTTTTGGCTAAAAGATAATTAGTATTGTAAAAAGCCCTGGACCTTAGGATTCTTGCCTTGCATAGTGAGGTCTTTCCTCCTTCTGCCATTTATTTTCTTAGCTACTGTACATAAATAAAACTATTGTGATAAAGAAAGTGTAAAAAGAACTGAGAAAAATTAAACAAATATAGACAAAGGGTTTAAAAGGGAAAAAAGACATTGGTGTAAAAAATTAAGATTTCTGTGAAATTATTTTTGTTCCGTTGATAACCTATGCTCAAATTTACAGTAGTCTTGGTCCATATTAAGTGACTCAATGTTACTTCAGGACATATAGGGGACAATAACACCAGGAAAGGAGGTCTAGCTCCAGCAAAGTGAATCCTTTTATCTAATGAACCAGTGATCAAAATGATTTTATTAGAAAGCAGAAGAAACTGAAGCTGAGTGGGAAATCCAATTGCTATACCACAAAGTTTTAAAAAGACAAATCACAAAGATTAAAAATGCTGTATAAAAATAAATTTAAGAACTATGTTGCATAGCATCAACAAATGTTCGTGAAGGGAGGTATAAAGGACACCTGTAAACTACATCCAATGCCAAGAGAGCTTTCAGATTATAAATTACGATTAGAGCATTATTTGTATTAATCCACATTAAACAATCATTAATATTTCATAGAATAGGTGACTTTAGTCATCCACCCAGAGGACAATAAGTGAGGGCTAAAGCTATAGTAGAGTTTACAATAAAGAAGTAGACTTATTTCCCTGCTGCAAAGATTTGTATTCATTAAACATACATTATTATATGGTAAGGTTTAAACTATGTGTTTTAATATTTTTTTAATAAAGGTCAATTCTCTTCAAATATAGCTACTGTTAGAGCATAAGAAAAAGAATAACAATTTTGATTCACTAAGGTTTATGTGAAAATTTTGTCTGTTCTCATTGGAATGACTTTGTATTCAGAAATGATATTTTTCTGTAGCTTTTGAGACAACCACTTTTTACTCCTTTGTGACAGGGAGATTTTTTTCATGCAGAACCACCATAAATTATTACAATTTTATTTGACAATATTATAAGGAATTTTTCAGGAAAATATTAAGAACTGCAAAAGACATTCCACTTCTTCAATGTAATCCAATAACTGCATTTGCTCAGTACAGAACAAATGTTAGAGGTCCTTCTACACAGTGCAACAGTGCTACAAAGTCCTGAGTAGCCAAGGGACTCAGAGATGCCCTGTTGCTTTCATTTCAACTCATGCACTTCCTTATTCCTTGTGATCACTATTCTTTTCCTATTATGGTGTGAAATTTTGGTTCAAATGAAGTTAACTGCATAAGTCCTGTTATTCTCAAGAGAGAATGTGTTCTGTCCTCTTGCTTTCACTGTTCCATTTGCTCATTGGAGTTTTTCTCTGTTGCCTTATTGAGTATGCCGCTATTAATCAACTGGTGGCCTCACTGATGTGAGTATCATGTTCCACTGCACAGTTATGCATGAATTCTCTATAGGTCTACTCTACAAATTATTTTAGCATATGCTTAGTAGGTAATGTTGAGGCCATATTTTTATAGCAAATCCCTCTCACCTTCCTCTTCATCTTTACTTCAGTTAGTTGTTGTTATGGAGGTTAATATGTCCCCAGAATATACAATAATTATTTTGAAAGTTAGAGCTAAACAAGCCAAGTTAACTCTGACATTGTTACAAGACGTTCAAGACTACTATAAATTTTTGTTATCTTCTCACTAGTCAGTTTAGCTTACTTATTTAGTAAATGGCAGAAAAACAAAAAAAAAAAAAAAAAAAAAAAGCCAGGTATGAAAGTGAAGCCTACAAAAATATTGACAATTTCTGAGAGATTTTGTTCCCTCTCCCTCCTACCCCAGCATTTAAGAATTCAATATCTAAAGACATTCTGCTGCAGTACACAAATATGACAAATAAAATATTTCAGTTTCTAGGAATTTCTAGCTATAAGAATGGCTTTAGAAAACCCAGGGCTTTGTTCTTTAGAAGTCTAAATCAGCCATTGTTGAGAAATCTCTACCTGTTTAGAAAGACTAGAAAGCAGACACATTAGTTAGAAGAACATACGTTTTAGAGTCAACAGGACCAGATTCTTGTAGAGCTTTGAAGTGCCACGGAGTGGAGAGCTGCAAGGCCATTAGCTTATAGAATAAGCATGATGTTAAACCTCTTAAAGAACAGTGTAGCTAACCACCAGGTTGCTGGAAAAAGTGGTACAGATGTTTTCTGTTCCTACTTCAAGTTCTATGAAGAAACAATTTCTTTTGATCAACTGTTATAACATGGATTTCTGGCTGATGTGAGTCAAACAATCCCAGGATATTTTATATTTGTTATTCAAAGAGGAAGATGTTTTCTGGCACATGGATCATCACCTTTTATCCTAGAAACAAATATTCATTTGCTGTCAGAGTTCTTCTGTCTAGTGTTGTACACACCACAGGAGGCCATAGACTCTATACATGGTTACCTCCCAGTGCACAAATAAATGATCTGGGCTTTGTTCCTTCTGCTTCTGATGGTGTAAAAGCAGTTTAGTGGGTAGACATTTAAAACAGTTAAAATTTTTGCTCTGACTTTTGGGCCTAATCATTTAAACCTGGCATCTACATCCAAGTATTGGGGTTTTTTTTGAAGATATATATGTTTAAGAAAATCATTGCAGGAATCAACCCAGCCACAACGCCACAAGATTGATATAGATTTTACTTCTATATAGCTTTATCCCAAACTGGACTATACACACTCTCTTAAGCAACTTCATTTGCTCATGAGTTTCCTGGATGCAGCTGCTCATTGCTCACTGGTCCCAGAATGCTGTTTGCACTCAAGAGATTTTGCACTCCTGAAATTACGTGAGATATTATCTTTCAAACTTTTAGTATCACCTGATTCATTTTCATGGGAGTGGATGAGGGAGGGATTTCACAAGTATTCTCCTATTAGCAGAGAGGAGGAGGTGTAACTGAGAAAGAGAGTGCAGTGGATCAGCCAGGTAACTGGTAAACCAGGTCATGTCACAGACTCAGATCTTTCAGGTGCAAAGCAAGGCAAGCCTTCTTGCACTGTAACAGGTCTGTTAGTTCAAAATGGAAGAGCAATACTTGTGAAAACTACAGGCCTCTTTAAACAAGTAAATGTACTGCAGTGAAATATGCCAAGATTATAGCAACAGAGTCCAAATGATTTCTAGCTAAATTAATGCATAAGGACCAACTTGAACTCATGAAGCATAGATTAATTTCAGGCTCTGTAATGAAGTGTTTTGTTTGAATTCAAATTGTCAATGATATAGCGGTCTGAGTGTTTGCAATTTTTTTCAAGACAAGAAATGTTTAACCAAACTGGAAAGAATAATTAAATACATGTTGAAACTTTGGTGAGGTTTAGGTAAGTTTGTGGAAAATTTTCCTTTTTCCACCTTCAAAAGCAGCAACAAGTATCTGTGAGGAGATATTACACAGTTTCTCCCGTTTAGTATTTATCAATGCGTATGTGCAAAATGGGTATGTTTCCTTTCTTTCTTTTACAATTGTAAATTTAGGAGTTTCCATACAGATTGTGTGTCATTCCTTGCAGCAAGTTGACAACACTCCTAACACTGATGGGGTTACTACACATTTTGCTGATATACAACAAGAACAACAAAATATATTAATTATGAGCTAGGTTGCCAATTTGGAAAATGACAACAGGTAACTCATACAATGCATCCTTAAGGAAAAAAAATGTTTTAGGTTACACAACTGAAGATATTAATTACAAATTTTCAGTTTGATTTGTCTCATATCAATGGTAGATAGTAGCACTGCCTACCTGACCTAAAGACATTTACTGCAAGCATGGAATAAATAAATAAATAAAGTCTTCCTATGACTTCCTTGTGATAGTGAAAATATGTTAAAAACACTCTTTGAAACTTTTCTTTTCACTTTTAATGGTGACATACGCACAAACACTTCTGTCAGCATAACTAGTATTAATGTATAATGAAAGTCAAATCCTCTGGGCTTTGTATATAAGTCTGTTATTCATGCCTTTTTCTCTCTTCAGTTCCAGTGTCATGTAATAACTCCTCCGACACTACCCTTGACCTGTGAACTCTCTTCAGGAAATACAAGTGTGGATATAATGAGCCCATCTTGTTGCTATTCTCTCTCTATAGTATTTCGGTGTGATGAACAGAAAGACTTTTTTTTTGTCATAATTTTGAAAACCAGCTTATTAGTGGAATATAGTTAATTTATACTGCTTGTTTCTGTTGTAGTTTTTCTGATTATCTGACAGTGTTTTGTTTGGTGAATGTTTGTGCTTGTGTGGGTTGGAGGTTCTCTCAGGCTCTCAGCCTACAACATTGTAGAACCTTACTCATATAAGGACCAAATGTTATTTGGATAGACTTTCCCATTATGCCTCAGAGGTGTAAGACTAGTGTATGGAAGCCCAGTGTTTTATGTCAGTGCATCCATGGTCTCTCTAACCAATGATTCTGTATTTCTTCAATAAAATGTCACTAATTCCTTGGTCTATTCTAATCTTTCATCTTTTTTGTTTGTCTGTTTGTTTGTTTTTCAATCCTTTCAGTTGCACCCATGAAAATCCTGGCACATGAAGTGCTTCCCCCAGCCTGGATAAATTTTTCTCACTATGTTAGCTCCCTGCTCTGATTTCTGCCACAGCCAGCTAAGTTGTCTAAAGAGATGTGTTTTCCCTGTTGTGCCATCCAGGATGGGAGCCGGTTTTCATTTCCTCAGTAATAACTCTTCTGTTCTTGACCACTATTGTCATGGACTCAGGAGCTGGGAGTCCTTTGTGGTTCCACTTCTATATGTCCCAGCTATGTTCCAGCTTCAGTCTTGCGGCAGGTCTGAGAAGTGCACCAGTCCCACATTTCTTTCCAGCAAACTTCTTCCTCAGTGAATATGTTTCCATGGAGACTAAATGTGGCATGAGGGACAGCTGGTGTTTTCCAGAAAGGACCATATTTACATAAAAAGACCAAGATGCTGGTGCATGAAGCCCAGCAGGTAGAGAGAAGTTGCATAGCACTGAACACCTTCATGAATAGTGGTTCATCATAACTTTGAAATATTTGTTTGGAATTAATGCAGCCTTTACCTGATTTCTTACTTTGCATCCAGCTCTGCAAAGGTCTGATTTTTTCCTGAATAATGCCAGTTATGGCACTTACGCTGAAACAGATAATGAAAATAAACTTCTCTTTGATGTGATTTTTGTAATAATTGTATTGTTCTAATCTTGCATGGCTCTGGAGATCTTTCTGCAGCAACATCTCATAACTTCACAATTTTCTCAGCAGTCCAAGCAAAAGTCATACAACAGAGCTGTATAAATTTGGGCTTTGAATCCTTGGTTCTAGGAAGCTAAACTTCTATTGCTGCATGCCCTTTTAAACAGTCCCTCCCCAGCTTTCTTGTAGGCTCCCTTCAGGTACTGGAAGGATGTTATAAGGTCTCCTTGGAGCCTTCTCTTCTTCATGCTGAACCATCCCAACTCTCTCAGCCTATCTTCATAGAAGAGGTGCTCCAGCCGTCTGATCATTTTTGTGGCCCACCTCTGGACCGGCTCCACCAAGTCCATGTCCTTCTTGTGCTGAGCACTCCAGGTGAGGTTTCATTTTACTCTTCTGTATATTCTCATGGTTATTTGGTATATTTTACAATGAAGGAGTGAAGTTGTCTGGAATGCTACTTATCTAAAATGTAACTGATACCTTGTTTAGTACTGTGGAAATCAGTCTGGCTTCTTACAGTGGTGAAGTCCTCCTATGTAACTACCCACATAATGGAAATAGCCCTCATGATTCTTGTTTAGCTCTGCAATCCAATGACCTGATAGTTTTCTGGAGGAAGCTCAAAGCACAAGTTACTGACCCCTGCTGTCTGCCTGCTGCTCTGACAGAGATTGCAGGAGTTACTGATCCTCCTGTGTGCCAGTTTCTTTCAACCTGGTTCACAACTGGATTAAATACCTCTACCAGGAGTGGACAGGGGAAACTGGCCTCTATCAGAGGGACTAGGATGGCAAAAATCCCACTATTCAATTTTAAATTGTTTCTGCAAATCCCAGAATCATGAATCATTAAGGTTGGAATCATTACGGATCTTCAAGTCCAACCGTCAACCCAACACTATCATGACCACTAAACCATGTCCTGAAGTGCCACGTCTACACATTTTCTGTACACCTCCAGGGATGATGACTCCACCACTTCCCTGGGCAGCCTCTTCCAGTGCTTGACCACTCTTTCAGTCAATAAACTTTTCCTGATATCCAGTCTAAACCTGCCCTGGTGCAACTTCAGGCTGTTTTCTCTTGTCTTATCGCTGGTTAGTTAGGAGAAGAGACCAACACCCACCTCTCTACAACCTCCTTTTAGGCAGTTGTAGAGAGCAATATGGTCTCCCCTCAGCCTTCTCCTCTCCAGACTAAACAGTCCTATTTCTCTCAGCTGCTCCTTTAAGACATGTTCTCCAGACCC
>VZZY01012827.1:0-11415 GCA_013400335.1 Eurystomus gularis
TTGAGCTTATTTCCGTGCGTCAAAATTGGAAGCAGGAAACCCACTGTAACCAGTCTATACGTGTTGGTCCTGCATTCCCCAGATCAGAGCAAAACACTGCAGGGCAATAATCACTTTTCTTAAGGGTTTGCTTTGTTTCCTAGAAGCGTATAAAACAGTTAACATAGAGGAAAGTTACTGATAGATATTTTTTTGTGCAATTTTTTTTTTTTTTACCTTTTGGCATACTTTCCAAAAACCAGAGGTGCACAGAATGTAATGTGATATTCTCGACCGCTGCAGCAGCACCAAGAAATCCCTTATGGCTGATTCCATAGACCACTTTAGCAGGAGAAAGACAATGAAAACACTGGCAGAAAAGCAGGAGCACTATAAGCCATAGCTAGTGCTGCCTACTGATCTCCTGTTTCCCTTGCAACACTTTCCCAAGCAATGTCAAGCATTGTTACGTTGCACAGAGCATGCATCCTCCTCTCCTTAATACATACCATTTCCTAGGAAGAAAATCAGTGATGATATGCATGTCAGTCACCTTCTGCCATCATGGGCTACTCCAGCAGGCAGTGTCATGCTCACTGACAAAGGCAGGGAGAGGAGACATCTGGGAGTGTGTCATGGGTACAGCTCATTGTGCATCAGTGAAGGAGAAAGTAACTGGAAAAACTGAATTACTTAACTGCCTAGAGAGACTGAAGCTGTAGCTGAACCCATTTGGCATAAGTGAGATTCTAAAACTTGGTGCTCTTATTTTGTGCCTTGCCAGAACTGCTCCAGTGCTGTTAGAGGGTGCAGACAAATGAAGCATAGCCAACACATGTACTGGTAGTGCAATAATGAGGGAACCATAAAGCACTATGTAATTACCATAGCCTCTTTGGGAGGAAACACAAAGCCCTGCCCCTCTGTGCCTGTAAGCTCAGTTTTGCTTCTGGTGGTTGATTGCATGCCAGTGTGGTGTAAGCGGTTCCAGGCCATGGACCACAGCCAGGTGATGCCTGGCCCTGCTACAATTGCTTATAATATTCAGCAACAAGGCAACCAGAAATCCCCCTGAAGCTGCAACAGGATGCTCCTGTCAGCCCAAGGGGTATGTAGGATCAGGCATAGCTGACCTTGGATGAAAAGCCAGGTGCAGAAATTCCCACATGGCTGTCTTACTCCTGTGTTAAAGTTGGGTAGCTTTCAAAAGGCAATGAGCATGATTTGGACACATAAATGGAGAAAGTGGGCAAGCATGGTACGTCAGTGGTGTGGTAGAGACTTTGTACTCCCTATGCCCAATGCTTGCTCTGGCACATAGAGCAGCTGGCCAGCTGTAGCAAACTCTAAAGTAGCATCTACTCAATCCTCCTTGTGGAAAGGCAAGGATTTTGATATTCCTAGTTTCTTCTAGGTAACTTGTGGCGGGCTGCCTGTTGGCAAAGCAGTATTAACATCCTTTCCAGAGGAGTGAATAAATGGTGAAGAAGGGGCATCTATTACTTGCACTGTGTGGGACTGGAGTTGAAGAAAGCAGTACCTAACAACCTGCTGCAGATAGTTTTCAAGGTGTTGCCGTGTTTTCTTGCTCCCTGTTAGTCTTGTGTAATCTCTGAAGCACAAGGTGAAGCATTAGGAGTCCTGAGAGGAGTAATACTTATGCATGAAAAAAAGAGAGAACATGGTGATGAGTGAAAATTTTGTAGCACCTTCCTTAGAAAAACAGTGAGGAGAGGGCAAAGTTTGCTTGGTGGTCTCTGTATTTCTGGCATTATCCAGTGGTAAAGGTGGAAAAGTGTGTTGAAATGTGCTGTGCTGAAGTCAATGCTCTCTCAGCTGAGGGATCTCAGCCTGACTTTTTCTCCTTACTTTTCTTGCCTTTTGGCAACTGCTTTTCTCTTTCAACAGCTGAGTAATGGAGTGTCTTGAGGCAAAATACTGTGATCCCAGGGTCTGGTGCGAAGGAAGTAAAATTTTAGAGTAGACTCCAGGGGTCTAAATACATCTGCCTTCTCTTGATTTGTTCTTCCTTTGTACTTCATTTTCTTTATGTTCATCTGGTTTTTTAATCAAAGACATACTGAGAAAGACAAAGGATAGGGGAAGTTATCTCTGGAGTTTAGCCTTGCCTCATACATTGTGTCTCCTTGCAAAGGCTGTAACATGTAAACTGATCAGAAAAGAAAAGAGTTCCCAAGAGCAACTCATGTCATCCTTGTCAAGTTTTGTTTTCCTGCAGTTGTCCTTGAATTCATTGTATTGTCTGGAATAGGACAGTGGCTCACACATGGTAGGAATGAGCCTTATTATAATGAGTTTGCATGGATGTACACATGGATATATGCATAAAACTTTAACCCAACCTCATGGGTATTCTGTTAGATTAGTAATGTTTGAGTATTGTACAGCAGCTGTCCCCATCACCCTTTCTTATAAGCCACTGCTATCACTTTTTTCTACATTTTAATAAGAATATTGTAGAAGTGATGGGAGCAGCTGCTGAGAATCCCTCCTATAAAGCATCGATGTGTCTGCACACATCTCACTATTTTCTTCATATTACTTGCCCTGTAATTTACCAAGACATTTGTTTTGTAGTGCTGGTTTTTCTCACATCTTTTGATTAAGCAGACAGAATTGGGTAGGCTACAGGACATCCCTCTTTGGTGTCTCATCTGTAGGACTTTTGTCTCTGCTTGTGTGCCTGGGGCTATTATGCTTTGCTGTTTCTTTGTACTGTGTAAAATCATTTTGTGTCTTCATTCCGCTTCACTGGTATCTCTTCTGCAGAAACCTTCATCCTAAAAGGGTTCTATAATGAGTGCTTTAGAGTCATGCAGTTGTTAACTGTGCAGAAATTTCAGTGCACTGACCCCAGAGAATTATTAGAGGTAGGTGTAGTTATTTGTAAAGTAATTGAGGCCTGGATTATGAAATATTTGTTCATGTCATTCTCTTGAAAGGAGAGGGTGTGCAGTTAGATTTGCACTGACCTTTTCTAGGCAGCCTGTTGACATTTAAAGTCAGAATACTCTATGCAGCCCAGAAGCATGCTGACCTTGAAGTGCTCTTACACACTGTAGCACACTGTATTATACACTTAACTGATCATCATCTTCAATAGCATGACATCGTACAGATTGTACTGTTCAATTTAGCATGTATTTCTGTGAAAATATCCCCCACTCACTTGTCATGTTTTGGTTTTGTGGCCTTTGTTGTTGGCAGTGGTGTTTTTTTTCCAGGTTTGCATGCAGGGTGGGGTGAGGTGTTTGTATATCTTAGCAATGCAAACCTGCTGCAACTGTTAGTGCCACAGTGTTTTTCCCAAGGAAAAGCTCAGAAAGCATGGGGCTGCAGCTATGCTTCTGATTTCTGAGACCCAGTTTGCTTGGAGGAGAGGGGAAGATGGAAGAAGTAGGATTAAAATAGGGTGTGACTTGAAAACATAGTAGTTCCTTGCAATTAGCAAGTAGTTGATTCCTTATTCAGATCGATCTTAGTCTGGTTAATTAAAAACAAAATCCTTTGATTATGATACATCAGTGCCTAGCAGAGTTAGTGCAGAGTAGCTGTGCCAGAAAAAGTCCCAAAACAGAAAAGCCCTGGAGAGTATAATCCATCCTGCCCTCTTCAGGCTACCATCATTGACACCTCTGTTCTGTGAATCCCCCCCTGTCCTCTGAGAAGGCATGTAGCACCAGATCCTTGAACAGGTTTGACAGGCTTTTTTTTTCTTCAGGCTTGCTTAGAAGTTTGCACATTCTGTTATGAGAGAGGGGCAATTCCCTCTGCATTGCTCGACTTTGCAACCTTCCAGAACTTACTATTTGTGATATGAAATCATGGCACTGTTTATCTGATTTGCTGATGGATTTCAGGGTTTTAAAAATTTCTTTAGAGAAATATATAAGCCCCCAAATTTTAGTCTAGGCCCTTTTATGTTTACTTCTTGGTTTGTGAATTTTTATGGGATCTTATTTGCAAGAGTTTCTCCACAGGTACAAGAGCTAGATATTTACTGATAAGTTAAAAAATTTTAAAAAGTGGTGTTGGCATTTCCATGGAGTTGTATGACTGTAGAAGCTTCACCACTATTTAAAGAAAACAACAAATCATATGCTGATAAAATCATGTGTGTATTTGGCACTGACTTCAGTGTTAGTTGTACAAGATTGTGGACATTTAAGTTCCCCATCAGTTCGCTAAATTTAACAAAATTCCATTTGCTTTCAACAGTAGGCCACCATCTATGGCAGTCAACAGCAGACCCAAATCCAATTTTTTTACATAAATATGATATTTCATACAAATAAATGGGATTAGGGGCCTTTTGAACAGCTTCTGCAAATTCAGATAGTTGATGTCAGCAATTATGTTGTATTGCACATCCTCCTTGTGAAGTTATCTATGTTTTGCAGACTCATAGCTGTGCAGCATTTATATTACAGAGAATACTTCACTGTTTATCACACAGCTGTTGTAACAGCAGTTATTTCCAGATGATACTTATCTTAAAGGACATCAATTCCCTGGTTGTTGTGCAGTACATGTTGTAGCAGTATTTCCAAAAGGCTAACCACTTGTTATTTATAAATACTCTGAACCAGCAATTACTAGATGAGCTTTTGGTAGTTTTGTGAGCCATATTTCGGGGGTTTTTTCCCATGGCTAAAATGATGTTCACTGAAGATAGAACTTGCTTCTCACTGAGGGACTCTGCCCAAGGCCCACAATTTTCTGGCACTTGAGATGTAGTCATAAAATCGTAACTGTTGTAATTTTTGGTTAATTTCTTCAGCAGACAGTAGTTTTCAGACTGCCACAGGCAACTCTGTAGTTTTGGATCATCCCTTGATTGATTGTATTGTTTCTGTCTGTTTTGAAGCTGCATTGAGCTCTCGGTTGGCTACATTACACAAATGCTTCTGAGCCTTTGGAAAAATCGACTCCAGAATATGCTGGCTTTCAGCATTTTTCAGAAGTATCTGAATCCACATCTATATAGGAAAGTTAAGTTGGACTCCAACTCGTCGTGAATTAGAGTAGCTACTTTCAGTTAGCATCTTAAATTGGCAGCAGTCTTTCTATGTATTTAGTATAATGGAAAGCAGACCAACATATTTTTTCCCACTTTGAATAGTGCTCAGTAGGCGATTTCCCAAGGTGTGCCTGTGTGGAGCTGGTTATCTGGAAATTTTTTCTCTGGCCACTTACCTGGAAAGTCTAGCTTGTGATTCTTTGGCTTAATGTTTTTTGTATTATCTTTAGCTGTTGGAGACCCCACTAAAGTGCACACAGTCAAACAGTGTTTCTACTGGAAAACACGATATATAGGGCAGAGCTGCTCATTCGTCTAGACTGTCAGGACCTCTACCTCTGGCATTTAACTGTGATTTACTCTGTTCTGCAGGTGCCCAGAGAAAACCCAGTGAAGGCATCACACAAAGACCATCGAAATCCCTGAGACACTTCTTGTCCTGTCTCTTACATGGAGCCTCTGTCAGCTTAGGCCCTCCATGTCATACTGCAGTAAGAAGATTGAATCTTGGCTGCATACATGCGTTAATGTCCACTCTTGCTGATGCACAGAGATTTGCAGCATAGAATCTGTAGATGTGTAAATGTTAAGTCTGCATGTCTACAGAGATGCTTTTAAAAGTCAACAGCAACCACCCACACAGTGACGAGCTCCTGATAGTGACTAGTCTGGGAGATTCAGTCAACTGAAGTAAAATATCTTTTCTCCCAACATCTTTACAACTGGCTGAAATGTTCACCTTTTAAGTTTTTATGTGTATTTACTTCACACACACACAAAAAAACCCTGGAAAATGTCAGGATTTTTACTAGAATTGGTACTGTTGGTGTTTTGTTTGCACCAGCTGCAAGGCCTTTTGTATTAGGACATCCTATCTGACTTTGGAGAGATTCTGGTTATGTCTCTGCATAAGGGACAATAAGTATCACATTACAAATTGCAATAGAAATACCAGCGTACAAATGCTTTTTTTTCAGATTATAGTGCTCCCTGTTGCTCTTCTGGGAGCATATTATTTTAATGAATTGAAGTTGGAGAAGACTGTCTCGCAGCAAGACAATTGTGTGGCTTGTCTTCTCTGTAGTTTATTGTTGTTCCACCATTTCCAACCCACATGAGAGACCTTAACAGCACTCCTACCTCAGGTGATTAAGACATGAGTAGTATTTAGACTATAACTGGTGCTGCTCAGACTTTTAGCTGCCAGCATACCCCCTAGACAGTCTTATACTTTCTGCTGAAAAGTTTTCAGTGGTCAAACTGATCCGCCCCTATAAATGAAGACAAAACCTAGTAAACATCTCATGAGGTGTCTTCCTGCGATTCTGTATGGCTTCACTGCAGTGTTAAGTGTATGGACAGACAGGCTGCATAATCTAATCATACTGCTGTTGTTCATGTCCATTACCTGAGGTATCTCCCATGACTGTTAGCAGTGAGTTATGGTATTATTAATGAATTCACTGTATATTTCTTCTGAGTCTGCAAGGGAATTATGGGAATGCACCAGAGAACCATTATACTTCAGTGGTGCAGCCAATGTCCATAATTGGCCATCTCCAATTATGAAGTACTCTTTATCACACAAATTATCTCCTAAAAAGCAGCATCTTATCTGAGCCTCTTGGACTGTTTCCAGACCCTAAAGTGGCTATACACCACTGCAATGCTAAATGTGGACATGTAATTTGTCCCAGACAGGTATTGAGCTAGAAACCATGACAGATCTTTGGGTTTTAGGTGGTGGATGCATTAAACATAGTTGAAAGCTTTTATTTTGGGAATGAAGGACAGGGATAGTCTAGTTGTATTTCACTTCTTGACATTTTACAAGTTAAATTAATGTTTTGGGATTGCTTCCAGCCTGCTTGTTTGGAGTGGGAGTGGGACAACAAGAGAATACATATCATTGCCCAAGAATTTTTAGACAGGGATCTTGCTTTAACAATAAGTGGAAAAATATTACTGTGGGGTTCATTTTCACCTACATTTTCATTAGTTTGGGCACTGACTGATGTGCATTGTATGTTTTGGAAAAAACATGGGTAGAGGGCACATAAAAGTGAGGAGAATGGGCCTTGCACAGTATTCCTGTGGGAAAAGTGTCCCTCTTGCTCTGTGACTGCTTTGTTTGTGTCCATCCATGTCACCCTGTTAAGTATCTGCTGCAGCACTGACTTATAAAACGTAAACACTGGGAATGATAAAATTGCCCATTTTCCATTACCTGGGTAAATGCTGTCACATGACCACATGGAGTAGATACTTTAGATCACAGAAGAAGTATGTACCACTCCCTAGTCAACTTCATGTCTTTTAGTAAGGGTTATTTTCTGTTGCTTTAAAAAGCATGCATGGTATAAGTCTCCTTAGTTCCATGGGTAACTGTAGCTTCCTGTAACTAAAATTATGGGAAGCTAGCCCTGCCTTTAACATAATAGAATCTCATTTGCCATAAATTAGGGCAAACCTCTGCTGGATCCCTGCCACTTTGCATGAGTGAAATGTCTTGTCCATTGACTTTCTCTCCTCGAGGGGAACTTCATGCCTGTGGCATGTTGTGTCACAGGAGAAAAGCTCTCCTTGTTTCTGGGACACCGAGACCATCAGCTTTTTGGGACATCTATGGCCCCTCCCATGATGCAGCAATCTGCTAGAATGCATCTTTTTACTTTCTGTAACATGAGCCGTATCAAGGACTCTAAATTATAGTAGCTTATAAACCAGGTTGTTCTTGTCTTCAGCTATTTGAAACTTGTAACACTGTACAGGTATGTTTACAGAGGACCTTGCTCTATTAGATTACCAACTTAATTGGTCTGAAATTGTGTTATTATGACAATGCCTGACCATCTCTTTCCTTAGCCTGTTAAGCGTCAACATATGCATGCCAGGAAAAATTTTACTTGAAGACCGTAAATGAATCTTTACCTAAACATGATTCTTTTAGAAACAATGTATAGTTTGTCATTTACTTAAAAAGAATAAGGCAGTCTTCCATGGAAGATTTAAAGAAGTCCTTAATTTGTTTTTAGTTTTCCACTGTAGAACAGTAAGATTCTTTCTTGTTGTCATCCAGAGAGGGGAGGGGAGAAGCAAATCCATTATAGATATTAATGAGTGCAGATTTGCTCTTTTATAAATGTGTTGATTCAAGTTAAAGCCTTTAAAATTCAGGACAAAGTGAGTAGGAGACTTATGGCTTTTATTTAAAGTGAGATCAAAATAATATGGCTTTGGGACTTGTCATTGGTACTCTGGGTGGCTGCAGAGGAAGGAGCATTAATGCTTTTAGTTGAATCAGATTTAATTCAGACTTAGTGGGACTAAAGACCTGTATGTGTTAAAGTCCTGTTTATAAATGATTAACAGTTGTTTAAATGGTTAGTAGTTATAGGTCTGTTGGTTGCATATAACAGTGTGTAAAATCACCCAGATGTGTGCTTACGTGCATAAATAATAAACCTTTTAGACCTGTATCATGCTTCTGTTTGCTTAGAACATATTAGCCTCTATACAGGTATTTTTTAATGCAACAAAAACATACAATATTACTGCACTCTTGTTCTACTCTTTCTGGAGAAATCTACAGTTAATCAGTAAACACAGGCCTTGAGATCCCCTAACATTTCAGGTCATCTTACCCAACTGCTACATTCCTCCTGGGCTGAGGTGAGATGATGGTGTTGGAGTAAAGGTACAGTAGAAAACCTGAGCATGATTTTGTGATATTCTGCCTTTCCCAGAAAATATCCAGCATTTTAAAGAGAATAAGAAGAGCTGAAGTGGAAGATTAACTCAAAAAAAGTGGTGGGTTTTTACAGCTTTACCTTTACAATTACTCTGTTAGTGATTGGGAGCCTCACACAACTGTGAAACTGGAATAATGTTGCATATGTGCAGTATAAGATACCTTGCTCCTCAATGACTTAGCACCATAAAAGTGATGACTCCATGCTCTGGTGCTTGGGTTGGGACTGGTGGGCTCTGAATGCACACTGAAATTAAACAACAAACAGAGGACAAACTTCTGAAAAACACCAGCATTGCTAAAACGCTGATGATATGCCTAACAGCAGATGAATGAGATACCATTTGGCTTGTCTGGCACAAATTAGGGAATGCATGAAAGAAGGATGTGAACCTATAGGAGCAGGTAGCTAAAACAACATTGGATTTCTTCCTTCTTCTGTCAGTAATTGTCCCTGTGCCCTCAGTGGGACTTACTGAATTTTTGTCAAGAACAATATTCTGCAATTATTGAGATGAAAGGGGCAGAAGCCACTCTAGACTCAAAATGAACTGCGTTCTTGGAAATGAAGCATGTTTATTTTCAACAAAACTATAATTTAAAAGGTGCTTTTAAATCAGAGGGACACTCTACACTGAGCCTAAACAAGTCCTGTCATAATCTCTACAGCAAAATGTTTTTCAGCCCATGTCACTGAGCAGGGTAAATAATACCTTTATTTAGGCTTTTACGGTCTATTTTGGTCTTTACATCTTTGCATGCTAGTTACCAGCAGATATTCCAGTTAAAGTCACTCAGTACTTCCTACTGTCATTTCTTGCTTTCACATAATTATAACTTTATAAGGCATGTATTTTTACCTTGTTTTGTCTTTGCTGCAGAGCAATTATCTTCTTCTTCTTTTTTTTTTTGCAAAGGACTGTGCTCTCAGGATTGCTAAGTGGCTTAGAGCCAAGAAGATTTATTTCATCCACTAGCGCTCACACCTCAGTAACTTATGGAACAGACCATGTTCATTTTAAAAGCAAAAGAGGAAATAATTTATCTAATTCTGATGGTTATTCAGGTACTTCAATGTCAATTGATAATTTTAGGATGATCACTTCATCATCAAGCGTGACAAAAGTAAGCTATAACTTTAATGACAACGAGCTGGGAGAGTTCCTACAGATCTTTGGTAGGGAATTAGGCACTAGGTATTGTTTATGCCCAAGAGAATTTCTTCTCCTGCCATGCAGGATGCATTGAGAGTCAGCTGCAACAGGAGAGAATCAAGGCATAAATTATTTAGATCAAATTAAGAACTGTCAATGCTAGTAATGTGTGTAAATTTAAAAATAGTCCTGCCAGAGGTATAAAGTTTTTCATTGATTTCACAGAATTTTAATTGGAAAGAAATATTCTGCACAACCAATTAATTCATCTGCTCACTGGAAGTGGATATTTTTTTTGACCCAGCAGCACAGCATGTAACTTTTGTTCAGTCAAGGGCTAGGACGTTAGCAGATGGCAGCTCAAAGAAAAATATTTCAGTGCTAGGGATGTACCTTATTTCTTGTTCAGTGAAGAAACTGAGTCATTAGTCAATTCACTCTCGTATCATTTAATTGATTTGCTTTCATTTCATTTGCGCCTTTCTCTGAACAGATGGGAAATTCAGCTCTTAGAGATTCCTCCTTTTACATTTCTCCTTCCCACTTGCTCAGGTGGCTTCAGTATTGTAAAAGGACAACAGAAACCTCATGTTCACTGAGGTGCTTGTCCAAGGTGGTTTTGTCATTGCAGCCATACCCTAACTCAAATGGAGTTAGCAGATTGCAAGTCAATGTAATTAGGCATCAGGTAATAGACCGTTGAGAGGAGAAGCACTTACAATTATTTTGTCGTGTATTGACTCAAAATTTTTCCTCAGTTCTAATGAATTGTAAAGCTTTCTGAGGCCAGTTTTTCTCAGACTGTGGAGATCATCACATGCTCATAGTAGTCGGTGAGCGCACTGTTAAAAGGTAGGCAATATCTCTTTCTCTTGCTATAGCAAAGTCTTCTTGTGGTAATGATACTGGTATTGATTCCTTCAAAAATGAAATTGAGAGCTTGCCTCTGCCCTCAGGAACTCTTCTTAACTTTTCATTAAGTGTCTTCAATCCCATTTTCTGTGAGATAAATGTTATTTCTGTGGAGAAGTTCAAACACATTGGAATGTGGTGTCTAGAAAGGCTTCAAATGTGGTGCAAGGGGGCAAGAAAATAGGCTTTGAAGTCTTCAGGTTGCATCCATCTTCTAGATTTCAACTAACTGATTACTAGTTGCAGTAATAGGCTGCATGTAAGATCAGGTGGTTTCCCCCAGCTTTTCAGCTGTATGGACAGAATTACAGAATCTCTTAGATTGGAAAAGACTTTCAAGATCATCGAGTCCAAAAATTAACCTAATTCTATCAAGTTTACTGCTAAACCATGTCCCGTAGCACCATATCTAGACAACTTTTAAACATGTCCAGGGATGGCAATTCAACCATTTCCATGGGTAGCCCGTTCCAGTTCTTGATAACACTTTCAGTGAAGAAATTCTTCCTAATATCCAACCTAAACCTTCTCTGGCACAACTTGTGGCCATTTTCTCTTGTCCTATTGCTTGTTACTTG